>WEIU01006566.1:199105-223649 GCA_013389925.1 Aegithalos caudatus | reverse complement strand
GGTTTATCAGCAAACAAGAACATTTCTGTGGGAATTCAGGGGTTTTCAGCTGCTTACAAAAATCACTGGAGAACTCCCACACTCCAACTACCTCTTTTTCATTTTCTTCTGATCATATAACACCAGGTTCCCATTTGCTGGAAATAAAGGAGGAAGCCATGGGGTACCCCTGCTCTTTTTATTCACACAAATAATGCCATTAAAGTCCACAGGACTTCTCGTATCCAGTGGGCAGGTGCTGACCCCAATTGTTTTAACAGTTCTTTTCATTCACACCTCATATTCCAGATAAAAAGTCTTATGGAGCTTGACAGAAAGCTTAAAATCACGAGCCTGCCCAATGATGGAATTGGTATTATGTATTTATGCTGCTTGCTTGACTTAAAAGAGGGGAAAATAATATAAGAAATCAGGTGTTATGGGTAAACAAATGGCTGAAGTTTAGTGACTCAGTTTTATACCATCTCTTACTTCTTGAGAAACCATAATCAACCCATTTTTTCACCCTGTGCCTCAGTTTCCCCACATTAATTGTAAACTGGGATTTATCAAACTTCACTTTCTCAACATGCAGTCAGTGGTAAACTTCAGGTGATCAAAAGTAGGAGAGAGGACTCAATTTTTCTTCAAATAATTTGAAAATCAGTCCTTTCTGGTAAAAGATTTTCTTTTTATCCTGTTACCCAACTGCTATTCACAGCAGCAATGTGTGAATGATGTTGCATCCAGAAATGCTGAAAATAAAACACATCAGTGATGCAAAGTGGGTGAGCTCTGTGTACCCACACAGTCCTATCCACCTCTTCAGAGTCATGTTTAAAACAGAATCCTGTTTCTTCTGGAATACTTCTGAAATATTTTAAATTTAATGAAATTTCTTCAGAGCTTCTAAATATCTTTTGTTTATTATAACATACTCCGCTGCCAAGAAGATTTTTGCTCTTCCAGGATGAACTCAAAAAGAAAAATAGATAAAACCTTTTTCCAAAATGCTCTTTATTCTCTTCATAGTATGGTTTGGGTTGGAATTTGTGATTTATTTCTATGATATTTATGTATATGCCAGCAGCATATACAGAGCGAAGTATTCCAGTCTAATGATCTTCCTTGTGTCTTAAATCTTACAGTAGCCAAGCTAATTGTGCTTCAGCTTAGAAAGAAACAAAAGTCTCCTCTAAGTTCAGACTAAACTTGAGAAATTGTAGCCAGAAAGGAATTTTAAAAAAAAAATTTTAACTTATGTGGGAAGATATAAACCCAGCAGGCTGGACTGGAGTGACTCTTTCAGCTGGAGTTTATTGTGTTTACAGAATTTCTCCAGTTCTGAGGAAACTAATAACCATCACAAATCTCCCCAATGTCCCATATTTTAGGGCTTGAGTTCTTACATTTTCTGCTGGTTTAAAGCCCAACAACAAAGAAGGCTCTCGATAGGACGAGCTCTAAAATTAAAATTACTCTGACACACCGAGACCTACAACCTCACTCTGGCAGATCCAACGCTTCTACCACAACTTCAACAAATTTCTTCTTCCCCTCCCTCACCTCTCCTCCATCCCATAATAGCCTCTGTGTTCCCAAAGCAGCTGCTCCACATCTGCAATATATTATGTGTATAATTTGCACTTAATTACCAACCACATTGACGAAACCCGTTGCGCGACAATTAAACCTAATTAGGTTTTCTTACAATTCCCTCTTTAACCCAGCGTCTTATCAGCTCTCATCTCGCTGGAGATGCTTTAGCCCCAAGTGTGAGCATCATTCCTGCCCAATTCCAGGTGAAGGCAGAGCTGGGCATCCACAAACGCGTGCCAGGCCCAGCGTGGGGCACTTTGCATTCCCAATTGTTTCCATGTGGATGTCGGCAAATGTTCATCCCCCAGCTATAAATAGATGAGCAGGCTGCCCCCTTCCATGGAATCACACAAACCTCCTCGTGCTGCTTCCCAGGAGGGGTTATTCAGAGTCAAGCTGTGAAATTCAAGGGGTTCCTTGAGTTTCCAGTGATAATTTTGAGATGTTCTTTTCCTCGAGCGCAGATTTGTAGCTGCTATTAAAAAAAAAACAAAAAAAAAAAAAAAAAAAAAAAAAAAAAAAAAAAAAAAAAAAAAAAAAAAAAAAAAAAAAAAAAAAAAAAAAAAAAAAAAAAAAAAAAAAAAAAAAAAAAAAAAAAAAAAAACCACAAAAAAACTCACAATTATACAAATCTTAGCTAATGATGAAAATGAAGAAGCCTAATGAGATGTTCAAATACTGAGAAATTAACAATTACATTTAGGAAGGTAAATTGTAATATTTTTTCCCCCAAATTGGTGTAGTTGACATACTTCTGTATTGATGGATTTGAGGGGATGGATTCTTTTTCTCTAGAGAAAGCAACACCAAAATATTTGATATCTTGAATGTGTGGTTTCAGTATCAGACGTTGTGGGCAGACCTGTGAGATAATCTTTGCACAAAATAACAAAATGAAATAATACTTTATTAAAGAATAGTTTTACTGGGGCTGAGTTTGGGGAAAAATTGTAAATGAAAGGAAAAGATAGAATAGATTCTCTAACTTGTAGTTCTCTCTCTGATAAAAGAAAACAAATCCCAAAATTATTTATGTTGAATTTCAATGCCATTAATGGGATGTTTGTAACTAAAATCTCCCAAATTCGCTGATATTTGAATTTTTCCTCACTCCTCTAGGTATTGTTATCCTCACAGTTACAGACTTAGTGAATTCTTATCCAAATTCTACCTGTACTTAATAATCCCTCTACTTTCCTTATTAGTGAGAACTTTTTTAATATTTAATTCATATATTAGAAAAAAAAAAAAAGTTATCCATAAGCCTGAATATTGCAATAAGATAATGATGAAATATTTATGTCATATACATAAAATAATGTGGCACAGGCTGGACTCTTAATTTTGAATTAAACTTGTCTAACTGTGTCAGGTTGTCCTTTCTTTTTCAGGTAAGAGTACTTGATTCTTTCCTCTATTAAATTTCTTAAGAAATGTTTATTAAGGGGGGGGAGTGGAGCCTAAGTTAATTCTCCTACAAGTAGAAGGTTTCATATATGCAGATAAAGAATTTCTGATTATTTTTTTTTTTAAATAGCATTTAACCAATTGTTTAAAAATTCTGTTTCTTTGGCAGGGAAAATCATGGCAGTGTTTTGATTATTGTCTGATCCACCCGTGATTGGAGTCTGCTGAATAAATTCACAGGACAATGCTTTTGGCAGATTTTTTGCAGTCTTTTCATAAATTATTCGACTCAAATAATATTCATCTCTTTCCCAGCTGATAGTATTGCTTTGAGAATTCCAGAGGAGGAAAGATTCCTGTGAAATATTTCAAATAATCATTTCAAGCAAGAAATATTTTCCTTCAATCCGGTGTCTGTGGAATCCGTAAGGAAAGCTCCACTAGGAGAGCTCAGTGTTTTCACAGTGCCTCAAACAAATAAAAATTATTTCAATTTTTGCCCTTTTACTTTTATTTTTTTGCACTAATGATTTATAAATAATAAAAACAGGGGCAGGATTCAGCTGCAAACACGCCCTGGGTGCTTGGAAAGCCAAACTTTCCCCAGAGCATCTCTGGGTGAGGAGAGGGGCGTGGGCTGGGGGCAAACATTTCTTTTTAAGCTGCAGGAGAGTTCCAGCCCCTGCTGTGGGTAACAGGGAGCCTCCCTCCAGCATTCCCAGTGATTCCTTGGGAGAGTGTGAAATGCTGGAAAACACAGCCCTGATGCCTTTATGAATGGGCTGTTTGTCTCCCTCTCCCCTGACAGCCCCTTTTTTTTTTATTTTTGGCTTTTTAAACATTATTTTTCTTTTCCCCTTCTCTTTTCACCCCACACTTGTCCAGTTGCCCAAAGCAGTTCAGCAGATATGGCAGCTCCAGGAATTATGGAAATGTAAATGTGGCTCTGCTGATATGCACCTGGTTTTTTTCACTACAAAATTTCTTATTTTTGAGAAGGTGGAGGACAAGGAACTGCTTTTTTTTTTTCTTAAAGATGTGACTCTGGACACCTGACGTGCTTAAAATAATTGCTCAAATTTAAACATGCTCTGTGCCTAATATAACCCAAATCTAAAAGCTTTCTCCATCACCAGCAGCTCCAACACAGCCGTCGAGGTCTGGATCCAGGGATAATTTCTGCAGGTGGAATTCATCTCAGAAATAAATCCACATCTGGGACACAACCAGGATCAGGCTGTTTGAGTTCCCTCCTCCGTGCCACCTTCCAAAAGGACAAAATCCATCTTTTGTGCACTCTGGGAGAGAGGAGCTTTAAAAATGCTGGAGGTTTGTTTAATTAGGTGGCCTTGCAGTTCATTTCAGGAGGGCTGCTGGCAAATCACCCAAAGTGCTTCCAGGGCTGATGTTAAAATCTGTTTCCATATTTTCTTGTGGGGGAAAAATAAAAAAGGAAAAAGAGGAGGGGGGGAAAAAAGGTTATCCTTCACCCTTTCCAACAAGCCAAGAAAGCTTGAAACCTGAAATAGTGGCTTAATGCCCAGACAGAGAGGAACTGAAATAAATACGAGCAAGGTTAAGAATTTTCTTTATTGAGAGCACCTGCTCCGATTTTTATATGCAAGGGTTGCTAAAAATTCCTTCATTGCAGTGTGGGAGTTCAGTGAAGCCTTTGGTGCTGAGAGACCCAAAGGAATCCTTTGGATTTCTCCATGGAAAGGCTTTCCCAGCTGTTCTCCAAGGGAATTGTGTGTGTCCAGGGGGAAGGCAATGCTGGAGCTGCAGGTGAAGCTCTCAGGGACAGGTGCAGGGGGTGTAGCTCAGCCTGGTTCTGGAAAAATGAAAAAAAAAATTAAAAAATGAACTGGTAAATCCTCTCCACTTGGGAATTTTCAAGCAAAAATGTAAATTTCTGCTGCTTTTCCCAGGGAGTTGCACACCTCCTGGGTGTTATCAGTGCCTTGTACCTGCTCAATCACCTTCTCAAGGAAAATGTGCCAGAGGAGCTAATTATGGCCTTAATTTGTGATGCATCAAACATTTGAGGTCACTTTGATGGGAGAAAAACAAAAACAAGACAGGATTTCAGAAACAGGAATGTGGTCTTATTGATCAAGCTGGTGTAGCTGGAAAAGGCACACACCAGGCTCGGTCTCAGGTATTAAACAAGAAATTTTAAGCCATTTTCTTGGAAAAATGAATTATTTCAATTTAAACTTAGTAACATTAAGCCATTAGCCTGAGACTTTGAGGCAGCACAATTCTTTTGGTTTTTGTCTGAGGGTGAAACAATTAGGGACTAATCCTTTAAACTGTATTATTTTTGGAGTTGAGGTTGATTATTCCCAGACCACTCAAACCTTCTAGCACTGCTGTCAGAGTTGAGACCTCCAGAGGCCTTTTGCTGTAGTTGTGATGATCCAAGGACACACAGCTTGTCAAAGAAAAGGAGCAGCCTCTCTCACAAACCCACTTTCAGCTACAATCTCTTTATTTTTACACTGCCTCATGACAAAAGAGGTGGTCTTTGACCCTGGAAGTTTAATCTCAGCGTTGACAATGATTCTCTCAGTAGCCACAGTTAAATTTTTTTGCTTTACTGCACCTTGCCTTCCCCAAACAGATGATGATTCCTCTGTTAATGGCCTGAAAATAATATCCACAATAAACTTTTCAACCAGGTCAAAGACTTCAGATGACAGAAGTGCTTTAGGAAGTGCTGTTTAAATTCTAATAAAAATGATTACGGGGAAGGAAAGAGCAGCGTGCTGGAGATGGCCAAACAGATCCAGGGGAACTGCCAAGTTTGGCTCAAAATTCCTCCCCAGCTGCACCCAGAGTAATTTTGTACTGGTCTGGTGCATCCTGAGGGGAGTTTTCACAGTTTGATACCCCAGTGATTTGTCACAAGTCCATAATCCTGGCATGGATGACACAGGATACTGTGGTTAGGGTGGAAAATTGGTTTGTATGTGCTGAAAAGTGGGAGAGGAATTTTGGAGGTGTAAAGACCCGCTCCTTGGGGTGGGAAATGGTCCCTCAGTGCTGGTTTTGGGGGGTTTTTTATGTTTTATTTTTCAAATGTGAAGCCTAACCTCAAACTGAAGGTGAGGGGGATGGCTGGTACCTGAAGGGAGCTGACAAGAAATATGAGAGTGACAATTGAAGGATGGGACAAGGGGGAATGGCTTCAAACAGACAAAGGACAGGGCTAGAAGGGATATTAGAAAAACATTCTTCGCTTTGAGGGTGGTGAGGCCCTGGCACAGGGTGCCCAGAGAAGCTGTGGCTGCTCCTGGATCCTTGGAATTGTCCAAGGCCAGGTTGGATGAGGCTTAGAGCAACCTGGGACAGTGAAAGGTGTCCCTGGTAGGGGATGAGATGATTTTTAGGGTCCCCTTCCAACCCAAACCATTCCATGATTCCATGATTGTAACAAGGCTTCAGCAATGGCAGCACAGGGCAAGGCTGTGGTGAGCCCAAGGGATGTGACCAGCACCAGAAAAAGAGGGAAATTAAAATGTTCACCAGTATTTTATCTGATGGATGCTCATTTAAAATGGGGCACGACTTTGGCTAAACGTGGTCTAAAACCCAGGAAAAATCTAACACTGGGAATTGGTCATTATCCTTGTGAATAATGGTGTTTTCAGAAAGATTCCCTAGACAATAAACTTTATCCCCCTAGGAATAACCCTGTCCCAGTGTTGTTAGATTAGTCCTTTATTAATTCTCATTTTTTTGAGGCCCTGCAATGACACCTTAGGTTCACCAGCACAGCAAACCACAGTTTTCTGTCCTCATTTTTGTGCCAGATCTGAAAACCCACACTCATACTCCACGAAGCAGAGATCCAGTGTAAACTGGGAAATGAGACAGGAATGCTGCAGTGAATCCAGAGCTGACCCAGAGCCAGCATCTGTGGTTTGAAGGGATCTGCAGTGTGGAGAGCCACCAGAGAGCTGCCACCCCAGCACGTGGGAAATCAGCCCCAAATGGCCAAGGATGGGCACCAACATAGGTGGGAAACAAGTGAATAAAGCTCCTGCATCAGCTGCTTCATTGGGATGCTTCCCAAGGGCTGGCACAGCCTAAGCCTGGGAGCTGGCAGGGATTTTTGCTTCACTGGGAGAGAAGCAACATTCTTGAACTTAGAGAAATTACCCTGTTTTACTAGGGGATAAATCTAATCAGATTGTATCCAAATGGCCTATCTGTGAATTTTACCCACAGATGTATCTCATTTTCTTAATACCTAAGCTGCTTAGAAGCTTTAGTGTATTTATTTGCCTTCCACCCCTGCACTGGGGAGATACACTGTCCCTATTTTACAGCTGGGGAAGTTACTCAGGGGGAGATTTAAGAGCAGGAATTCACGGAAGGAGAATGGAATTCAGCAAGGCTGCAAAAACCCACCTGCCACGCTGGGCAAGGAGCTCTGTGGTGAATGCCAGCAGTGCCTGTGCTAATTCATGGAAAACAGGGTTAAGTGCACCCACTTGCACTCCCTGCAGGGTAGAAATGGGTTCAGGGAATCAGGCAGGGGAGGCTGGGGCAGTACCAGGAGCTGATCTGGGTCCCTGAGGCTGGTCCCTGCTCCATGGGATGGGTTCACTCACCAAGAACACTGATTTATGCCATGAGACATGGGTACAAGGTGGAGGGAACTAAAAGCAAACTAAAATCTCTGTTTTGTCCACTCTCAACCCTTTCCTTTCCCTGGAGCTGTGTAAGAAGCGTCCACCAGCCCAGACCAAGTTATCGACCCTCCTGTCCCCTCCTGTCTCCCAATCAATCACTCCAGCTCAGTGAATTCCCTGCTTTTTTTGTATTTTTTTTTTTTCCTCTCAGAGACTTGAACAGAACCTTTGAGAGGAGCAAGGCCACAATGATAAATCAGAGCAGCCACACGTGCACGAGCGTGGCACCGCAGCAGAGACCATTCCTTGAGTCCCAAGTCATAATTAACTCCCTGAAGGACAGAAAGCTGACAGGAAACCCAGAATCTCTTTGCAATCCACTAAATATTACAGGAATGAATGGCTGGCACGGGGAAAGGAATGTTGGCTGGGAGTGAAGCCCTTTGGTTTGAGCTTTTCCTGGGCTGTGTTTATTTAGCATACAGCTCGGAGGCACTTGCTGGCTCATATGTGGGATTGGAAGTTCCATGGATAGCGTGGAGCTGGGGGATGGAAGGGTGGCAGCTCAATCTGCTGATACCTGGAGTTAATTCTGCACCTGCACAGGGCCTGGGGTGGTGTTTGGAAACATTTGAAGGGTTTAACTGTGGGTTTATGTGGAGCAGTTCAAAACGGGGCTGCCCTGTGGCTCTTTGCACTCAGACCGTGACGTCTGAGGTGTGAGTCCTCCCGGATTTTTCTTGTTCCCTGGCTTAAATGGAAGCAAAAACCCGAAAAAAAAAAAATAAAATCTGAACCCTTCACCTGTCAAACCAAAAAAACCTCTGCTGCATTTCAGATCCAGTTTCCCTCAAGGATAGGGCGAGAGAAGGAAAAGACATCTGATGTCACGTAACTGCTACCAGATGATATTCATGAGGGTCACAGCCAGGGTCCCATATGAAATAAATAGAATATAAATTATGAGTCTCAGTGAAACGATGCTGCCTCACAACAGCTGCTCATTGGCCCCTTCCTCAAGAGCTCTGGCTTTGCCAAGCTTGGAACTGCATCCTTGGGGTGACAGTTCCCTTGCTCAGGTGTTTTGGAGAGCATCACCCTGGGCCAGCTCCATGGCCAGGCAGGACCAGGCCCCCTGGCACCCTTCCCATCCCAGAGCTGAAAGAGCAGAGGGATGGATTTTACCAGGCACTCCTGGGTGTTGAAACCACAGGTGATGAGTTTCCAATCAGATAAGGAGATGGTAATTCCAGATGACCCTGCCATCAGTCCCAGGAATGGGCAGGCAGGGAATGTGGGGATTGGGTTTCACTCAGAGCCTGGACACATTTATAATGTTTCACTAAATGAATAGGGAGTACTGTGACCCAGCTGGGAAATTTATGGCCTTGGTTGTGGCTCTGACAGGACTTTGGAGTGAGATATCATGGGCCTCGGGGGTGGAGGCTCATCTCAGCCTGAAATTGGGGTGGGGGTAGGGGTGAGAAGCAGAGATAAAGCAGCTGTTGAAAAGCTTAAGCTCCGTGTCTCTGGCTAAAAGCAGCTTGAGAACACCCTCACCGAGGTGTCAACCCTCCACCAAGTGCCCAGGGAGGGAAAAATATCCCAAGTGAAGGACAAACCAAGTCCCATGTTGGGGGGTCCAGGCCATGAAATGTGCAGATTCACAGGAGGAGGAAGAGGAGGAACAGGGAGGAGGAGAGGTCATTCCTGACAATGTGCAGCTCCACAAGGCTGGAGTTGTGCTACACAGGGGCCTTTCACTCCACCCTCAGTGGTCACTCAACTCATTTTCTCTCAGGGTTAGTCTGGGGGATTTATGGCACATTTTGGATTTTCAACAGCATCCTTTACACAGCCTAAAGTGAGCTCCTCGAGAAGTGGAAGTTAATCTTTGCCTAAGCTACATACAATGATCTGCTGTGACCTTCCTGACTGATGCTTACAAAAGCCTTCCTTAGAAGCTGAGGGTGAAAAGCAGGGTTTAAAGATTTACTGGGACATTTACAAGTGTGATAACATTTTTCAGCCTGTTTGGTTTTAAGATAAATCATTTTTTATTGCCCCAGAAAACCTGGAAGATGGTGACCAGAAGTGGAATATTTTTGGCTTTGTCATTGGAAAATCAGACCCAAAGTGTTTCAGCTATGAATGGAAGGAAATTTAAAGCACAGAACAATCTGATGTAACCAGGAAAAACACTTGCTGTGGCTGTCCAAAAACAACCCAAAAATACCTAGAAATAAACAAAAGATGTATTTTGTAGGCCACTGAGAAGGTCTTTAGTTTTTTTTTCCCTTTTGATATTGGAGAATTTTTTTGAAATTTTTCCAAAGAAAGTAGTGAGGTTGAAAAATGGGGAGGGGGGAGGGGGGTGTGCATTAAAAATATGAATGTTTGGAGCAAAGCCAAGTGGTTATGATTTGTTTTATTTGAAAAATGTCAACCAGCTGTACCTATGAAACTGGAAACCAGGTAAAAATTGCCCCAATCTCTGCTTTTTTCTTTTTTTTTTTTAATTGAAAAGTCAACCAAGGTTCATCAAAATGGTTTGTGACCTTCCAAATGAGTGTCCTAGGCTTGCTGGGAACTGGACCTGGATAACAGGATTCTTGGAAATAATGTGGACTCAGCTGAAGTTTCACTTTCATTTTTGCACACAAACCCAAGTAATGTGGCCTTTGTACCAAAAGTAAACTGAGATTTACACAAAATCTTTCCATACTCATTGATACCAACAAATTGAGCTACACAGCAATGAATTTGGGGTTGCAGTGAAGTAATCAGTTTTGGCATTGGCATGATTGGAAATTGGAGCTTACCCTGAATATCCAGCAGCAAATCCCCCTGACTCCCAAAGAGATATTTGTAAATAAGCTGTGTTTTAAAGCAGTTATGGCATTTTTAATTCTTCTAAACCTCCCCAATGAGGTAAAACTGATCAAGTGATCTCTGTGAACAGTAATTCTTTGTTGAAAGCCAGAACAGCTTGAGTTTCTTTCAAGTTTAGAGTAAGAAGAAAAGGGTTTGTCAAGCAGAAAACTCCTTAGGTGTTACCTTCTGCTCCACATTAGCACCATCCCTAGTGGTTAAACCCTGATCTATGAGCAGGGCTCATAAAACTAAAGCAATAGGAATTAGGGACACAAAAAAACAGCTGAATAACAAAATGAAAGCCATTTTCAGTCTCCTTTCAGCTGAAGCTGTGTGCAGGTCTTTTTTCAGTGCTCATAATCTCACAAATCTGAGTAGTGAGCTCCCAAACCTGTTTGGCTTCAGGAGCCCCCTCTGGAGAGTGCACCTGCAGCAGGAAAAACTGTTTGGTGTTCTGGATATGGAGTGAACCAAAATCAAAGGCTGCAAGCCTGTTTTTCCAGGATAATCTACACCTATGCAGTAGCTTCCCTGGAATCTGAACCATCTCCTGCAGCACAGAACGCTGAACCCCTGCCAGGAATGATAAACACATCCCATTTTTCTTCCCTTATCTGTTTGCATTTTGTTAATATCTCCTCTGAACCCCTTCCACTCACTTCCAGGGGCTCTTATCAACAGCCAGCAAAGAAATCCTTCCCGGCCAATGTCTGGAACTTTTGTGTGGGAAATTTTCTCACCCGTGCACATGAGATGTGATTTACATGAGTTGTGATATGGGGATTCATTAGGGAAGTTTAATTAAGATCGATCACATAACAGGTAAAATATAGGGATGGAGGATGACACAACCTCTCAAACCTCTGATTACATGAGTCATCAAAATATATTGCCATGGAAATCACGGAAAACATTCCTTTGACTTGCTGAGTGGAGTTTAACATGGAAAGCCTCACAGCAGTGTTTGTTGGAACACTGGTGTTCATTGCTAAACAGTAAAAAAAAATGAAGATGGAGAAACTAGCTTGCCATAGGTTATTAATTTAAAGTTCCAAATCAATTTATTTGAGGTTTTTTTTATTACATTATATATAAAATGCTATAAAATAAAAAAATGAATGTATTCTTTTGTATGTCTAAGCAAATTGGAAAGCTCTTGGGTAATCTATGGAAATAAATTTAAACGAGTAAAGATTTTTTACTTAATCATCTCTATTTCATATTCTGTGTGGAGGGAGGGAATTTGCCATCAGTACTTTTTTATTCAGTGTTTAATTAACATGATGAATGCAGCACAGTTTGGAGCATGATAGGTCCCCAAGCTTAAGGCAAGCTATGAGGTAGATACATCAATAATAGTAAAATATATGAATTTAGACTTTTAATGCTAGAGATGCCATGGTACTCAGGTGGGAATTGAAACCTTTTAAAATAGCACACTCCAGATAGAAACCCAGCTCAATAATGTTAGCTACAAACGTGGGAGTTGCTGAGGGAGAAGCCAATATTGCATTCCTCAGGTCTAGGGCAGAAAAAGTGGAGGAGTTAAGATGAAGTGCAGATTTGCTCCTAATCAAATCCAGAAGACGTGCAGCCAACCTTAACTCGGAGAGATCCGCTCTCTCCGCAGCACGAACATGACAGGCAGGCAAAAAGTGTGGATTTGATCATTTAAAAACCTGTGGATTCCTGGGGTTTTGGCTGCGTTAAAGGCTCTGAGAAAAGGCACGCTGAAAATTGCTGAGGGGTGTTACCAAAGCCAGTTGCCAAAGGCTCAGTGTGTTCAGTAATCCAGGGAGCAGCTGGTTGAGCTAACTCCCAGTTAATTACCTCCCCATTTCTGCAATCACTCCGTGGTTTGTTTAGGGCAAGGTGGACTGGGGGGTTCGCTGCTCAAATCCTTCAATTTCTTCGTTTGCTGTAGAAAATAAAAGTTGGGGAAATAAAGGCCTCATTATTGGACAGGTTTTTTTGGTTTAATTCGTTATGGGCACGTTACAAACTGGCTTTGTAATTTGGGTAATCACGCACAAATGTTGGGGTTTACATTTTCAGACCAAATATTTGTTGGGCTGGAGCTGGCAGGCAGTGCTGGGGCAAACCCAGCTCACTGAGGGTGTAGAGGTGATTGACTGAATTAAATGCCCTCATAAATCTTCCAGAGGCAGGTCCTGATGTCTTTTCATGCTCTCCAATGCCCAGGATATGAAAAGCACTTTTTTGGGTGGAGTGTGGGCCTCAAAGCTCTACATAAAGTCATTTATGTGGGGAGGAGATTGAAGGAATGGCACATCTTCCTTCCATTTAATGGGATCATTGGAAAACTGGTTCCTACAATGAAGGACCTCAAGTCCTTTGTGCCATCTGCTTTATTTAAATAATCTGTTGTAGGTCAGGTAAACATCACAGTCAATCCTAACTTCCAATGCTCGGTTTAATCCCTGTAGATGATCCTAAATAATTGTGCTTTTCCTTTGTCATTTCTTATACAATTCCAAGTTACAACCTCCTCCGATGCCAGCCTTTTTTAAACTCTGCAGCACATCTAAAACCAGCATTTGAAGAAGTGTTTCAGTTGTAAAGTCAAGCTCTGAGAAGATTAAGAAGTGCTTGGATCCAGAACACTCAAGCAACATTAAATTGTCCCCATTCTATAAAGCCTTTAGACATCTGATTGCTCCAAGTTCATGCCCCTTCCAACTACTGTGAAAAAAGAGGTGAGATCTGCAAAAATGGCTCCATTTTGAGGCACAGCCTGGAATCATTCCCACTGTTCTTTCCATCCAAGGCTTTGAATGAAATAGGGAGTTGTGTGCAAAAAACCCCAGAGTGATCAACTTTTTTTTTATGTGTGGAACCACAGCAGCCCCAGCAGCTGGGGAGAGCAGATGGAAGAGGGATTTCCCCTCAACTTTGACAACTTATTGTGTGAATTAGCTCACCCTTCTCTCAGAAAAGATCTTGAAAGGTTGACAATAATCTATTTTGACTTTGTGAGGAGGAGTTGTGATGGAAGACTGCAGGGTTACTTGAAAAATCTGATATTCCAGTGAGAATGTTTTCTAGTCTACACTGAGATTTAGAGACCAAATTTAATATCTGTTCTGAGATTCAGACCCCCTTGTCCAAATCTTCAGATGCTCCCCCAGCCCCTGATTTTGCATCCCTCATTTTAGTTATAAGTTCAACACCATTTAGAAAGCACACAGCTCCCCCCCACCAAAAAAAANTGTAATGCTAGAAGCATTAAAAATTCAGAACAATAATTTCCATTAAGTAATACACCTAAAGTGGACAAAGGTTTACCTACACAAATACAGGGCAAAAAAATATATATATATATATATATATATCTCCGTTTGCTTTTTCTGTGAGGTTCTAAACAACCTTTTCTTCTCACCCTGGTGGTGGGGAGGTCTTCAGGAGCCTTTCCAGTGGCAGATTTGACATCTGTTTTCTGAGGGACTGACTGGAGCAGTCTGCCCAAGGAATGATCCAGCTGGCTGAGTATTCCTAGGTGCTGGATTATAATGCAACAGGCAGGAAAGAAATACTTGTGGGTAAGGCCGAAAATGCCATTTATTGTGAAGTATTCCAATTTCACTTTATTTAGGAAACCAAAGAGCTTGTTGTAAGATAACTATTTTACATTTTTTTCTGTATTCCCCATAATTCTCCTCCCCAACTCCCCAAAGAGAACAAAAATACCTAAAACACAGTGAGATAATTTTCATGTTGCACCAAACTATAATCCCTGATAATTCCAGGCTAGCGCTGTGGAAGAAATGACCAAACTTGATTCACTTTCTGTTGTGAAAAATCTTAAAAATTAGCTTTCCAGCTGACTTTCCTACTGCTGTGCTTACTTTGCCTGAAATGATTTTGGCTTTCACAGCCTGGGTAGGCTCAACACGGCCACCAGGGATTTGGAAGACCTCACAGGGAAGACCTCCTACAATCTGCAGTGGATGCTGTCCCTTCAGTTGGAAAATTTACCTCCAAGGAGGCTTTGCCTCAGCATCCCAGGAGAGGGATCTGCTCTTGGAAGGATCTTCTTTCCTTGAGCACTCTCATGACCTTGATCACCCTTTCTCCAAAAGGCTTCATGGCAGAATTCTCTTCACTCCAATATCCTCTCCACATCTGAGGTTGTTTCCATCCAGAGCAGGGGCAGCCATTTCCAAACCTGGAGGTTCTTTATGGAGAAAGCCCGACTCATTTCTCTTTATTCAGATTTTTTTTTTTTTTAAGGGCATTGCTGAAGCCATCTAGAGCTTTGAATGTCAGAACTCCAAGTGGAGCACAGCTCTGGTGTTACTACATTGTTCCAGTGAAAAACCTGACCCATGAAGTGGGTTGATCAGCTTCCAGTTGATTAAAGATGTTCTCCAGAAGAACAGCTTAATTCAGAGTCGACAAAGGCAACTGTGGAAACTATGTCTGCTTCCAATAAAACTCCCTGCACCCTTGCCAGGCACAGAGGGAAAAACCTGCCTTCAAACTCCTGGCCATGTTTTAGCTGTGCTATTCCTTGGCCCTGCAAAATCACTAAGAGATGACCAGAATTAAATGAAAAAATCACTAAGAAATTACCAGAATGAAATTTAAAAAACACTAAGAGATGACCAGAATTAAATGAAAAAATCACTAAGAGATGACCAGAATTAAATGAAAAATCTCTAAGAAATGAGCAGAATGAAATGAAAAATCTCTAAGAAATGACCAGAATATCCCCTACATCCACAAGCAGGAGGTTTCCTTGATATATTTCCTTGGATTCCCCCCATCCCCAGCAGCAGAACATTGGTCTGAGCTGGGCTGCAGGCTGCCTCTCTTCTTTCTGCCAGCCCAGCAAGGTCCAAAGCACAAACTGGGAAGCGATGTTGCCAGAGGTAAATTCCTCCCTCTGTAGCCATGCCTGATGGCACAGGGTGTCATCCCAGCTTTGGAGAAATGCTTTGGGTGAAGGTGGCACACTGGGGTTGGGTTTTGCTCTCTCTGACAGTGCTGAAGGTGCTGATTTTCCTGCAGTGCATCACGCTGGATTCATTTCTCGCCTGTGCCGTGCCCGTGTCTGGGACTCATTGGCTGCCCTGCAATGGGATTTTTGGAATCCCTCTGCAGCAGTGCCTCTCTGACATGCAGTTCAAACCCTCAGCCTGTCCCAGACCATACTTTTATTACAGTGAGGAGATCTGTGCATAGCTTCAGACTGCTGCAAATTTCCAAGGCCCGCGTCCCAACCAGTATCACTTTCCAATTTCATTCCCCTCAAGAAATTCTGTCAACAGCTTCTCCCAATTCCATTAATCTTGTGTTTTACCATCTTAAAGCCTCCCATTCTTTCAACCCCCTTAAAGATGTGACCAGTGTTTCTCCTTGAGTGCTGACAATTACTTTCTCATTCTTGTGTGGAGCTGCTCTCCCTGCTAAGAACCACATGCAGTTTTCAATAATACCTATTCATCAGTAATGTATGGAGTGAGCCAGCTCTGGATTTCCACACTGAGGTACTGATGTGTTTTACATACCTTTCCTTACTCAAAAGGGATTTTCTGTCTCTGAACGCTAAATATGAGAAGCATTTTTCAAATTCTTTGACAGAATGCTTTTAACATATCAGCAGGGTTAATAAATCTTTCCCATTTGTTCTGCTCACTTTTATTCATAGTGAAGTATTGATCAGGAACAAGCAGGGATTGTGAGGACAGTTCTCAAATCAAGGTGATATATGGTGCTACCAGGACACTGATATAAATGGTTTGGTTTGGAGCTGGGCTCCTTTAGCCTCAAGGATTTTCCCCCAGCAGCAAGAAAATCCAGAGAGGGATTATTCAACCACCCCAGACCACCAACCTTTCAGGTCTCTCCATGTTAAATTCTCAGATTTGTTTTTCTTCACCCCTTTTCCACTGCAGTGCTCTTGTATAACACAACTGTTTGATCTCTCCAAAAGGCAAGCAACTGATGGGGTCCAAACAACTGTTTGAAATCAGGGATGGGGAGATATAGGGTAAAATAATATTGAAATTATATTTCACCTTCTGTCCATGCCTCAAATCTGGAATATCCAGGGGTATATTGCATTGATTTGATTTTCTCTGGGGCTATCTCTTTGTGTGTGTACTCTTTAGAGACACCTTATGCTGTCTAGCAATAAAATCAGTTAAAAAAAGGGGACAATTGGAAAGATGAAAGCTAATTTATCCTAATTAGGAATGAAGAATCATTAAATTTGGAAAAGACCTCTAAGATCATTGAGTACTTCAATAAAACACAAGGTTGGCATATTATCCAAGAAAGATTAATTAAAAAAAAAAAAATCCAGACATTTATTGTGGAGAAATTGTCAATACCCCAAGTCCTTTCATGAAGAAGGGATGGAAAGATTGGACATCCATGATGGGAAGGGACAAGATGCTCTTCTGAGAGGAGGAATTCAGTCTTAATGTCAGAAATTCTCAGAGACATCTTGGGTTGTGAATAATCTCCTTCAATGCTGGTAAGACATCTCTCATTTAGGGCTTTTAAGACAGCCAATGGCATAGGGCATTATCCTGAATTACCAAACAAATTGCCTGGATGACCTAATCCATTTTCCATTTTGACTTTCCATGAGCCTGTACTTCTGTGAATGTTTTTCTCTGTTGTTCTTTGTATAAACAAACTTCTTAACACATCATTGGGGGTTTTTTTTTGTTGGTTTGTTTTTTGTTTTGTTTGTTTTTTGGTCTGGCCCTCGGAATTCCTGTTTAAAATTTTGGTGACACGCTCTGGTCACCCTTGGCAAGGAGGTAGGAAGGGTGCACGTGATCCACTGAGGAGAACAGAATGTCAAAAAGCAGCAATGCCATGGCAAGAGCTGGAAAATTTGGGAATTAGGGGTCTATTTTTAGTGTCCCAAGATTGTTCTGAGGTTAAAGGAACGTACAGCTCCAGGGGAAGGTGGAGGGAATATTTGCCTTTCCCAGAGGGAATCCAAGAGGATTGCAGAGTAAGAGGTCAGAGGAGGAGGGGAGGGCTGTCTGTGACACAGCTGTTTTGGGAAACAAAAAGGAAAATAAAAAGGAGTTGGATGGTAATTCCTGGTGAAGCATTTTTCAGAGCAGTGGAGTCAATGAAGCACAGTCATATTTAAGGCATCAGACCACCTACATCTTAACAGAGCCACAAATCGATGTTAATGATGCCATTTATGCTTAAAAAGAGCTTTAAATTCAGCTGGAAAAATAGAATGGATGCTGAAACACTGCCTTACTTGTTCCAGCCAATTTTTTGAAGCAGGATCTGATACATTTGCTGGAGAAAAGAGCAGAAAGGACAAAACCTTTTAGGGAAGATGTATCTCAGGCAGTTCTTCCCCTCAGGAGGTTCTGACCAGCTCTGGAAGACCTCAGGTTGTAGCAGCGACAAATTCTTGTGCACAAAACGGGGAAGATCATTTTATTTATTATTTTGGCAGAAAAAATGAACATTTGGCAGAAAAATGAACATTTGGGCATCTCCTTTTGGAGATGAAAATTGCTAAAGCAGCAAGATCTACCCAATGTAAATTAGCAATGCCTAAAATGGAAAGAACAGTGGGGTTTTTAATTTTAAAGTCACTTGCAAATTACATAAACCTTGCATGTTTGTTTTTTTTTCCTTGTGTTTATTCAGTAAATTGAAAGTACAACATTTTTTTTTCTTGTGGTACTAAACTATTGACTCACTTTTTCAAAAGGATAGGGAGCAACTCGAAATTTGCCTCAGGAAGGGGCACGGGAGCTGCCTAATTTGACCACAATTTTCTTTGCCCTGAAGAACTTCAAGCTTTCTCCAAGGAAATGTGGAGTGAATCATTAAGCTCCATCTAAAACCAGGCCAGTGTGTGTATTCCAGGCTGTGCACAAGTTAAACTGCCTTTCAGGAAAATTAAGGGCATGCTCAGCATTATTTCCTTTCACCTGTCCATCCACAGTTACACACACAAGCTTTGGATGTCCATCCATGTCTTCCAAAGGTTGTTCTCTGTGTTTGAGGATAAACCAGAAAGCCAATATTGTTATTTTTTGGGCTATTTTTAATGTCTACATGCAGAGAGCTCTCTAGAGTTGCCATAAATATCCTGTTTGCTTTCTTTGTTTCTCTTTCATTTGGCTCCCTCGGTATCAACCAGACTATTCTTCCTAAAATGTTTTACTATGTCCCTGCTGCTCCCTTTGGAGGAGAAAATCAGGGAAACGCATTTGCAGGGGGAAAGGGATATTTATCCAGCAGTGAGTGACTTTTAAAAATAGTTAAATCAGTTTAGAACAAACTTTCAACAGAGAATGCTCACCTTTGGACCGAGATCAAGAATGGAAACTCTCAGACCAGAAGGAATTCGCGCAGGATGTAATGAGGAATAAAAAAATAAAATGTTTAAAAAAAATGAAAAAAGTGAGTGGGTCTGGAGGGTGCCAGGACCAAAATAAGGCCAGGTCACCCCGGCTGCCAGGCAAAAAGCTGCTTTTTCTCCCTCTCACGCAGCTCACAAATGTCTAACATTTCGCTGAGAGTGTGAAGTGCAAATCCGAGCTCCCACAAGGATTAATTCACGTGCCCGAGTGGGGAGCTGGGCTCAAAGAGCACAGCTCAGCCCAGCTCTGTCCCACGTGTGCACAATTCCACAGGCAGCCATTCCAGAGCCTACGGAGCGTTTTCTCCTTGTGAAAGGCACGTGTGATGCTGGGCTCATTAAGAGGAGATGTGAAATCGGATCCTCCTTTCTTCCTGCCCGGCTCTGCCTTTCTGCTGAGTGTCACAAAAGCAGATTGCATTTGTTCACCCTCTGCCCACAGCACTGGAGCTGAAGTTTATCTCCATCTTTCATTTTCTTTTTTTTTTTTTTTTTTTTTTTTTTTTTTTTTTTTTTTTTTTTTTTTTTTTCATCTTTTCAAATTCTTGGCTCCCTCATTCAGAAGCTCCTGGAAGAGGGAAGTTCTCCTAGTGCAGCAAAGCCCTCATGTACCAGAGCAGAGGGATGGTTTATGTTTTAATAAAGCAGATGTTGCATTTCTGGCCTTTTCCCATGCCCATTCTCCGGGCTGGCATGTGCAGAGTCCAGGAACTCCTGACTGCTGTGGCTCACACCTGGGCTGAGAGCCTGCCCTCACCAGGAGGGCTTTGCCTGAGCCTCCCCAGAAAGCCGGGGAAAAATCCTTCCAGCAGCTCCTCTCACCTTGTAAAAGCCTGAGTGAGAATTGCTGGTGCATGTGGGACACCCTGCAGGTCCTGGGGACACTGAATCTCTTCTGTTCTCCCACCAAAACCACCCTGAGCCCTCAGCAAATTTTCCATTTTGGCAGCAGCACCATTCCCTCCTCTGGTGCTCCTCTCCCTCTCGTGTTTCACTGGGAATTTGCTGGTGGTGACGTGAAATAGGAGCATCAGTCCCAGTTTCTTGTTCTTATCCATCATTTTTGCTGGGCTCTCAGCTCCTCTGATCATCCAGCACGTGGATTTTAGGGCCATCCTCAGCACAAGGGGGTGACACAGGGTGGCAGGCAGGTGGTGTTTACACCAATCCAGCCATTGCAGGTACTCTGGGCAACTTCTGCCAAAAACTGGGCAACTGAAACCTGGAGAGGGATTTTAGACAAGAGAATGTACAGATAAGAACTGCTGATAACAGTTTCAAGATATAAGAGTGTAAATCTGGATCAGATATCAGGAAGAAATTCTTCCCTGTGAGGCCCTGGCACAGGGTGCCCAGGGAAGCTGTGGCTGCCCTTGGATCCCTGGAAGTGTCCAAGGCCAGGTTGGACAGGGCTTGGAGCAGCCTGGGATAGTGGAAGGTGTCCCTGCCCATGGCAGGAACATGGTGATTTTTACAGTGCCTTCCCACCCAAGCCATTCCAGGGTCCATGACTTCATGATCTCAGGAATTGTCGGAGTACAGGAACACACAGCAGGGAAAGAAAGGCACGACGGAGTCATGGCCATGTCAGATGTTTGTGCTCCTCAAGGATAGACAGCACCTGCCTCCCTGGAGGAAAATCCAAGGGAATTGTAGATGCCTTTGTAGCCTTGTCTGCCTTATTAGGTTAAAGGACTCCTGGTTTGGCCTTTGCCTGAGGGTATCCAGTTGCCCTTGCCCAGCAGGAGCTGAGGTATGCTGAATTAAGATGATGTATTCAGTGGACAGGTGCAGAATGGAACCATTTCTTCAGCCAGGAGGGAAAAAAATAAGAGGTGGTTAAAAATTTTGTCCTGTGCTACAGAAAACCACAGGGGCCTACACATTTATTATTATATACATCTTGTAAGTTCAGTGTCAACTCTTGGCTGTGGGTGGTAGGAGAAGTTGGTGCTCCTTTAGGTGAGAACATCTGTTGTTTGGAATATTTTGACTTTTCTGAAGAGTCTGTGGCTCTTGGGAAGGACCTGGCTGCTGCAGAGGGCTCAGATGCCCAAACAGGAGCATTTCTGGCAGCTAAATTCACTGGATGGCTTGGTCCTGCTCAGTGAGAGGTGTCCCCATGCCACTGACCCTACAACCCACGTGGCAGCAGAGAAGTTTGCTCATTATCATCTGCCCATGGCATTTAGGAGGGAAATCTCCCACCATGGATGTTTTACCCCACCAGTGCCACCCTCCCTGACAAACCACGGGCACCCACGAGCCAAAAAACAAAGCTTTTGAGTCATCAGCATGGCTGAGGTGGCTAGCAGGGCAATCTGGGCAGAGTGTGGTGTGTTTACACACTGTCCCCGAGTGACAATCCCTCTCTGTGTCCCCCCAAAGCCATTAACGCTCTGAGGAGCCAGCAGATGAGCTGGAGTGGTTAAACTCAATAACGCCAGGTTAACTCCCATTGTGAAACTCCTGGCTCGACATCAGAGGGCAATAAAACACCAAGAGCAACATGATGGCTGTTATGATCAGGAAATTTGGGACATGTGTCATTAGAGGGAACAAACAGGGCAGCAGAGGTGCCTGGCAGCAGCGCTGCTGAGCGTTCATTGCCATTCACTCCCCCTCCGTGTTCCTCTAATTCCCTTTATCAGCTTCCTCCCCTGGTGGGTGCAAACAAAGTCTGGCCCTTACCTGAGGGTCAGAGAGATGAGAGACAGTGTTAGACAGGATATTCCCAGCATTTTCAATGCTTCCTTTTTGGTGGGTTATGGATGTCTGACTGACACGGCCAAGCGAAAGTGCTGCGCCTTCCCGCGGGACCCGTGTGGCCGTAAAGCTTCACAAACATAATAATAACAAAGCCATAAATTCTGACCTGTGCTACAGTCCCAGCCGAATAACAGCTCCCCAGCTGTGGAATATGTGCCCTTGTTGTGTGAAAGTGGCAGACCCAAGGGGTAAAGTTCACCTCGTATTTGTCAGGTTGTGTAGAGCCAGGCCCGTTTAATGACCGAAATGCAGCCAAAAGCCCCAGCAGCAGGACAGATGCCCAACTGTGTTTTGAGCCTGTTATGATCTGCTGAATATTTTGTGAGTAGAGAAAGCTTACAAAAATACGTGATGAGGGACAGATAACGGAGGCAGGGTGAAAAGTGGTGGCAATCCCATCACAAGGGACGGGGGTTATCCCCTACAAAACACCCAGGATTTTTGTGTCTCCAGGGCTTTACACAGTGCCTCAATGCCTCCAGGCCATGAGGACTGGATGCAGCCCAAGAGCAGGGATGAAATAACCCAGAGCTGTTTCTTCTTTCTGCAGGGATTTCTTCCCAGCCAAAACTCTGCAGCCCCAAACCCCTGAAAGACATTAGGAAAGCTCCAAAGCTTATAGAAATCTGGGGAAGTGCATTGGGAGAATATTAGGGATGACTGACAGAGCCATGAGCTAATTCAGATCCTTCCCAACAGAGTAAAAAGAGTTGGACACATGGAAAACCCCCCAGGTACCCCACACCTGCTTTTGGGAGGTGCTGGGATGAGCTGGCAGCAGGGAGACGCTCATAGGAGCAGCTGGGGAGAAAGCTTGGTTGGGTCTGCTACCAACAGGAGGGGATTTTCCAGGAAAAAGGGGACTTGGGAGGCAATATCTTCACCCCCCCTTTGCCAGGCTGGGATTGCATCCACCTCCAGCCTCAGTGAGCAGCGGGAGCGGGCCGCGCGCCATCCGGGGAAGGAAGGAGGAGACGTTTTGTTTTTGTGTGTGTTTTTCTTTCCATGTCTGCTCCTTGGAAGGAAACATGTCTGCTTTTAGAGAACAATGCTGCCGAGGGCCGTGGGAGTGAGTGAGTGGCGGGGCTGTGCGAATCCCAGCCCTCAGCCCGTTCCCAGGCTGGTCCTTGTGCTCAGCCCTGCTCCGGCCCCTTCCAGAGGCTTCAGCCCTAAATCAGGAGGGCTGGGGGCAGTTGGGAAGTGCAGCCCCTTCCTCTCTTTATGGGGATGCAGTCCTTGCTGTCCCTGAGCTGTTGGCAGCAGGGGTGCTCTGGGGCTTCTTGAGCACCCCCCAAATCCCCAGGCTGCACCCCAGAACCTGCACTGTCACTTTGAATTCTCCCTCTGCTCTTTCCTTGACATTTCCTTGGCCTCTGCTTGGAGCTGTCTCTTCTCCTCCATCCACATCCCAATGGACTGATGAGGACAATAAAATAGGGACAGGACAATCCACCAATTCCATCTCCCTCCTCTGGAACCAAGTGCAGTTTTGTCAGATCTCCTCATCCTGAGACAATAAAACTCCCTTCAAAGTTATCAAATTCCTACCACATTTTCCAGATCTCTGTTAATCACCCTGAATTCTCTGCATCACCCTTCTCTAAATTCTGCCTTTGAAGGCACCATGGGCTGTTGCAGCCTCCAGCTGGGTCATGTTTTATTCTGGTGTTCTCCACACAGCAAATTTTGAGGTGAAATTTGTATTTCAACCTGCTAACTCCACCTGGAATGGGTGTTTGGGATATTTCAGGGGTACCAAGCAGCATTTTAGGGCTTCCCAGCCAGCTCTCTGCAGCCTGACTAAAAGCATCAATTAGGGAATGTCCAGAAAGGCTGTAATTTCCATCTGTGCCTGAGCAGCACAGGACCAGGAGCAGGAGGTGTTACAGAGGAGTCAAACACCTCTGAATTGGGAATTTGGAGTTATTGGGGTGAAGAGGATTGACAAGAGGTGCAAAGATACCTTTGGGAAGGTTTAGTGCTCCCAAATCTCCAGACAAGTACTGGGTTGAGAAAAACCATTCCAGCAGCAGGGATTAGCCAGGAATTTTCCTTATTTTACAGCATTTTTGGTCACCTTGTAGCTCCCCTGTCACCGCAGCCCTTTGAGCCCGGCTGTGCCCAGGAATCTGGAAGGATTTGGAGGGAGTTTTTCCTCTCTCCCAGCGAAATAAAACCCTTTGGGGGATCCTTCCCGGTGACCTTTCAGCTCTGCAGATCACCTTTAAGAGAAACCCTCGCCCTGGCACTGGAGGGAATGCGTGAACAAGGCTCCTTAACACATCCCCGTGTCCTCCCAGGCACTTCTCCCGCCCAGCCCCGGCTGTCCCGGCGCTGAATGGGACCTTAGTTTTAAGGATAAACACATCCATCACAAAGCTGCTTGGCCCACAGCCCCTCCATGAAACCCCTTTTTGAGGGCTCTCTGCCCAGAGCCTTCATCCCTGCTCCGCTTTCCACTCCCCAACCTGCTTTTTCCGACGCTCCCCAAGTAAAATCACGCATTTTCCAGGAGTGGGGGAAAAAGAACAAGGGTCACTTTAACCCTTGTTTTCAAGCTGGAGTTCCCTCCTGGTTTGGTATATTTAGTTTGGGCACAGTTCTGAAACAAAAGGTACAAAGGAGCCAAGTTGTTTGGGCAGGGGGAGGGAAGAAAGTGGGTTTGATTTTTCGAGAGCCTTGGAAGATCATTAAAATTTCATAACAGGCAGAAAAAAAAAATAAAAAATTGTTTGCTTCTAAGGTCTCTGGTGTTTAAAGAGCTGGAGACAAAACTGCCGAGCAGAATATTCCAGTTTATCCCGTGGAATAGGAAGGAATGGCCCCAGCCGTAATTACAAGTAAGTAAAGCAGCGAGAGAGGGGAAAGAGCTCAGGAAATCTGATGTCTAAAAAGG
>WEIU01006566.1:186117-199045 GCA_013389925.1 Aegithalos caudatus | reverse complement strand
TTTTTGGTTTTTTTTTTTTTTTTGCCGGGGTTTTAATCAGTTTGCCCCATTGTTTGTTTGTTTGTGGCGATTTTTCTGACCCGCCTCTGTCAAACCTTGGATCCTCTGACAGCAAAGAGGGCGGGATGGGGGAATTTTGGCTTCTGGAATTTGGGGGGCAGCGGGAAGCAAAGCCAGGGAGCAGGGGTGAAACGTGCAGGGTGGTTTGTGAGTTTACAGAGCTGGGGTTTCAGCAGTCACTGACTTGGGAGGTTTTATCTGCTGAACAAGCAACAGGAGAGAGATTTTTACAAAAGAAGGGAAATGATAGCTCATTAATATTCTTACCTAGCAGAAAAAAAAAAAAAAAAAAAAAAAAAAAAAGGAAAAATAANNAAAAAAAAAAAAAAGGAATAATAATATTTAGTGGTTCTAAAGCAGCGGGGAGATGATGATGGATGTGAGGCTGTACGTGAAAACTATACAAGGCTGTATAGATTTCAATGAAAAATAAAAAGAAAAATCTGTGCTATTTCTGTTCTTGGGCTTCACTCTTTAAAAATACATTACCACCAAAATGGAGTTTTAGAAGGGAATAACAACGTTGGCAAAATATTTCTTTGAAGCGCAGAACTCCTGATTTGAAAAACAAAATGGGTTGTAAATCACAGAGCACATTAAGATATATGGAAATCTAACATTATAAAATATTCTCCTCGGGACAAACTAGCATTTAAAACCAGTGTTTTAGAGTGCTGCAAACACTAGTAAAGGGATTATATTCCCGTCAAGGCTGTAGATATCAGTTCCATTCTAAAATCACAGTACAGTACTTTAAAAAGTCATTAATAGTGATTAAATATTTGTATATATGACATCAGATTTATTCATGAAAAGGAGAAATTTTTCACTCTGTTTATATTTTATTACTAACTTACTTTTTGCTGTCTGCAATTTGTAAAACATTGCTGTATTTAATGGTATCGTTCTTGCAGCAAAAGATACGTATCTTATTTTTTTATTTTGTTTTATCAAAAAAAAAAAAAACAACCAAACCCTAGAAAAAATAATCTTACTTATAATTTCCTGTAGTTAAAATGATTGTTAAATAGCCTTCAAACTGAACACAAAGAAAAGATATTTAATTATTTGTTGAAATGCATAATATTTTCTGCTTTTTTTAATGAGTAGAGCTTATTAGCCTTCCTCTTTTTATACCTAATACACAAATGTTGTACCCCTAAGAGCAGCTTTATAATCAGAGGAGACATTTTTAAAGTAATGCTGTTAAATTCAACGTGAAATATTATTATGTCTTGTGGGATTTATCCTCATAAAATCATTACCTACAGTAAATTGTTCCTCTGATTTGAAATATTCTTCCCACATGGAGGAATAATTATTCCAATAAGATACAATTTTCTCCTTATTTTTCTCCCTCCCAGGAAAAAAAAAAAAAATAAATCATCTTCCCTGCTTTTTAGCTTTCACATGAGCATACAAATAAAACTCTGAGATTATTTCTGAGGATTGTCCACATCAAACTCCCATCATTTTTTAAGGAGTTTCCCAGAGAGGAGCCTGATCCACGCCGTGAGTCATTTCTATCTGCTGCAAAGGGATTTGGAGCTGAGCACTGGAGTCCTTACAAGCTGGAGGCTGAACTTTCATAACAACACGAATTTTATCAGCTTGCAAAATCAGGAATCATGGAATAATTTAGCCTGTAGTTGGAGAGTGCAGTTTGCTCTGCTAATGATATTTTCCTCCATGTACTCTGGATTTATCAGTGGTTTGTGGCTAGCACAGCCTGTGTCAGCTGATTTCTCACCCCTGTGTTAATAACATTTGGCATTGTGTTTGTGTAGAAAGACATCAAATTTTGAACCTGACTCTGATTTTCTTTATTTTTTTTTAATAGACAAAGATATTATTTCCAAAAGAGCCCATTCCACAATTTGATAATTATCAGAATAGCCTGAAATCTCACTAGCTCTACTAGAAAACAGAGAAGTCTGAGGGATTACAGGAATTCTGGAGTCAGTGAAGGTTCAGAAGTTTTTTGCCTCCTTTTCTCTCTTTTATTCCTTGCCTTGGGGTTCCTTCCATGTCCCACAAAGCTTCCATTGGGAGCAGGGAGGAGGGTCTGGAAAGGGTCAGCTCAGTCTAAGCAGGGTCTGGGAACAAGGCTCATGTTGTCACTCCAGCTTTGCTCAACACTTCCAACCCAACCTGGCTCTCCATGTCCTGCCATCATGTAAATGAGGCTGTTCCTGCTGGGAACGTGGCATTCCCAGGAACATTCCCTCCTGGGAGCCAGGGCAGCCAGTCCTGCTGATTTAAGAGCTCTCACTGATGCTGCTCTTCTGACTTTACAGGCATTCACAGCCTCCCTTCTCAGCTTTTCCCTTAATTTCTGAGTGGAAGAAGTTTGTAGGAATTGTTGGAGCCTGGACTTGTAAAAGGAACCTCCTTCAGGTCACTTTTCAGACAGGGAGCTTTAAAAATGATACTCTAAATACTCCCCCCACAAAACAAGAACAAAAAAGAATCAGTGGGTGCAGTTATTTGCAGATAATGTCATTTATGAGGCCAGAAATCTTCTGGGATTTTCCAGTTATTTCCAAAGGGGATCTCATCCCCCTGTGCCAGGGGAGCTGACACTGCAGGGCTCCTCTCCCTGATCCATGGCCCAAAACTTTCCAAGCTATATGAACCCCCCATAAAAATTTAAGAATCAAGCCTGCCTTGGAGAAGTGAAAAGCTGAATTTTACTTAATTTCTCTTCTTTCTGTGCAGAAGAAATTCACAGAGCCCAGTGCAAAGAACAAAAAAGAACCCATAAGTGCCAGGGGAAAAATGGGATGGATGATTTCCAACATCACTGACTTCCCAGTCTGCTCCCACCCCTGGACAGAAATCTTGGCTGGCTCAGGGATGCAGTTTGCAACCTCTGTGCTCTCTGCACTTGTAAATAAAGGCCTTTTTATCTCTGGGGTTTCATGTTCAGAAGAAAGTTATCTGTGGCCATAAAAAACACATCTGTCAGTAGCTGTGCTGAGGGCAGAGCAGCCAAGGGTTCAGCATGGCATGGAAATGCTTGCAGCAGGCTTGGAGCCACAGCTATGTCCTTTTCCTTTCCCTGGCCCAGTACACTTGATCCTGACCCAGGCAGTTGCTGCTCTTTCTGGAGGGTGGAAACTCAGAAAATGCCAAATATCTGATTTTTTTTTTGTGTGTGTGTGTGCTTAAAAAAACTGTCCTCACATGAGCAGAAAGATTTTTTTGTTACAATATCTGCCCAAACCCTTAAACTCTCAGAACCTGCCCTGAGCACTGGTGTTGTTATCACAGCTCCAGCACCCCTGGGGAGGATGGAGCTCCTTATGCTGAGGTCTGCCTCAGCACAGCTCTGTCTGCAGCAGGGCCAGGGCAGGATGGAGCAGATAAATCAGCTTATAATAGATTGGGGAGCAGCTGTAAAACCCAACCTGCCAAATCCAGCAGAGAGGCAGCTGCCATTCCCTACTCCCAGTGAAGCCTCTTCCTCCTGACAGTTTTGCTGAAAGGATTTCCATTGTGTGGTGCTTAGCACATCTGGGAATTTACTGCAAGCTGATGCTTTCTGTTTTCTATCTCAGGCACAGAGAGGGAAGATGCAGAGCAATCCATGCCAGATCTCTGCTCCACGCTGCATCCAAATGTGGTAAAACCCTGGAAAGCTCTGACGTAGGAGAGCCCTGCTTGTCCTGGTCTGATCCTGAGTGACACTGACACCCACTGACTTCTCCCTGTAACAGATGCTGCTTAAGGAAAACATGAGGATTTGGATAAATGATAGGGAAAAAAAAAGGTTTATTTCCAAAACACAGCCTTTAGATACAGGGCAGTGGCATGTGTGGTAGGGATGGAACACAACACTGAGCAAATTCCTCCTGTCCTGACTTCAGTACCCTGCTGAATATGGAGAAGGGGAAAGAATAAAGCCTTCCCAGACAGGAATAAAGCTCAAATCTCAGATTCTCAGACTCCATAAAGGAGCAAGAAGGCGTGGTGCACGACAGAGAGAACTTCCCTGGTAATATCCAGATGTCCCGGCCCTTTCCACCCAGCAGTTGCCCTGGAAAATGGCTGATGGTTGGCAGAAAATAGGGATTTTCCAGCTGGAAAACAGGCTGTGGATATAGGGCATCTGCATCCCAATGCCCTTCCCTGCCCTTTACCTCAGCTGGCCCTTTGCAATGGGCTGCAGTGAAATTCCCAAGGGCAGGAACACAAAATAACTCATGATGTGCCTCAAACTGTGAGCAGAGAGTATCTGATCCTGCCCAAACACAGACCTGCTCGCTTCAGAGGGGGCAATATTTACACAGTAATCAACATCTCGTTCCCTTTCCCAGCCCAAATATTCCCTCCTGTGCTCAGCCACACTTTCTGCCCATCCAGAAAATCTGCATGAGCTGTGTGCTGGGTGAACATGGGGATGTGAGCAGTGCTCCCAGGGAATGCCTGGATCCCAGGGATCATCCCAAGGGCTACAATCCCTCACACCACAGGATCAAGGGTTTTCTCCTGGCTCATTTCATTCCTAACCACCAAGCAGGGCTACCAAAAATCCAGATTTCTGTGCTTTCCACGCTTTGTTAATTAAAGTTTTCTCCCATGTGAGTGAGCAAAGAAGCACCCTTCTTGCCTCAGGGATGGGGAAATAGGAGCAAAGAACTGAATTGCAGCCTCAAAAAAAAATGAAATTTAGAACTCCCAGGAGGCACAAGATCTCCCTCTTGCCAGCCATCCCTTTGCTGACTTCAACAGCTCAGAACAGCCAGCTGGGCAGAATGAAATTCCTTCCATTCCCAGATACTGTGATAAATATTTAATAAATAATCAAATTAAACCCGAATGTTGCTTGTATTTATTTTTTTTCCCCCTTAGGTCAACATCTGTAGCTTCTCGTGCTGTTATTTGTGAAACAGCTTTATTAACCTATTACAAAAGCAGGCATTTGTTATGCAGCAAATTGAAGTTTCACAGTCAATGGATGTTTTGTGGCCTGGGAAAAAGTAAACATCAACTGGAAAAGTCACTTGTGCCTATTCTTGTTTTTGCCCAATAAGAATTAATATCAGATGTGTAAATGGTGGAATTCCTTGAAGGAAATGCATCTCCTTTGTTAAGGGACTGTTAGCTGGAAGCTCCAGAGCCTCAGATGATGTAATAGCCAGACGTCTGCAGACTTTTAGAACAATTGTCATTTATTTCCAGGAATAAGAGGAAATTTCTTTCTCCTTCTCTTCCCACATCACTCATCCTAGAAGGGAATGATGCTTCCCAAGGCATTTCAGCAGCCACTAATGGCACAGTTCTGTATGGGTCACTCCACTTGACAGATGGATTAGGATCCAGTGTCAAACTAAGGAAAAACAGAGAAGAAATCTTCATAAGAGGATGGAGACAGACTGATGAGTCCACCCTGCTGATAATACTGAATTATTCAGGGGCTGAAGATGAAAGGTGACTGTGATGAGATGCCAAAAATCCATCTGGAAGTTCATGGATGAGTGAGAAAACATCAGGTGAAATGCAGGACAGATAAATGTCAAGTGATGCACGCAGGGGAGGAGGGTCCTGGAAATCTTCTAAAGTAACCCTGGCTCACACTCCAAACTGCCTCCAATCATTGAGGAGAGATGGAGCTCTGAGGATGATTATCCTGGGAAATAGCTTGAACTTGTGGCTCTCAGGAAGCCAAGTGAATATTAGAAATTACTAACAAATGAAAAAGGGATAGAGAGAGAGAGAGGGAGAGAGAGAGAGAGAGAGAAGAAAAGGTGTTATTTTATAAACTTTGGTGCATCTACACGTGGAACACCTGAAATTTCCCAGCTCCTAAAGGAACTAGTCAAATTAAAACACACTTAGAGGATGGTGCCAAGGATAATCAAAGATTTAATCCTCAGTGTGAGAACAATTAAATGGGTTCTGTTTCCTCAGCCAGAAGAGAGATGAGTGAGAGGATCTGATGGCCTTCTCAGGAATTAGGAATGACAAGGAGAGAACAGCAAGCAGCTGTTTGCTGTTTGTGCCTCTAACACAAACCTCAGAAGCATGAAATGAAGCTGGTGGCTGGCAGTCCCAAGGGAGAGGGAGCAAACCTCCACACCGTGCTTCATCACCCCTTGGAACTCCTTGCCACGGGATCCTGGGAGTGTTAAAAGTTTACTGCATGCACCCATGAAAGAAAAACTCATCAGAGGTTTTTAGGATCCATCTGGGTTTTGTATTAAGGCTCCATGTCTGGTTCAGAAAGTGCCTGAGCCAGAAACCACTGTAAGCTGGGCAGGTGTTTGGGGGGAAGCATTGCTGTAGGACTGACCTACATCTGTACCCTTTGCTGGGCTCTCACTGCTGCTGCAGATAGGAGCTTACTTGGCATGGGCTTCCAGCCTGCCCTGCTAAAGCTGTTCATATCTCCTTGTGAGCCCAGACTTCCAAGTGATAAGTAATTCCAGACAAATGCATTCCTTATGTTCTCTCTTAAATGCAATAATAATGTTAACTATTAAGTCAGGTGATGACAAGCCAACACAGAGAGGCCTCAGGTCTTGGGCTTCTCCCTTCCCAGCCCTTATTTCCTTTGCTCTGGGTGCAGGTGACCCAGGGCAGCCCACAGGTGCTGTAGGGGCAGGTTTACATGGGTGGACATCAAGCCCCTCTGCCAGTCTTGGCTCCAAAAACCTGTGCAGGGCCACCAAGAGATAAATGGAGATAATTAATGCACAGCAGGGCACCAACAGGGCTGACTTGGTGACCAGGCTCACTCTACTTTGCATCTGAAAACCACAGGTCAAAGAGTTGTGCCCAGATTTCCTTGGACCATCAAACAACTCCAGTGTGCTGATACAGCTCTGGGAGCTCAGGGCATTTTAAATAGGGAGGAAAGCTCAGTTTAAAACATCCCTTTTGGCTCCAGACTAGCAGAGACCTCCATAAGAGATATTCACAATCTTGTGACCAGCTCCTCCAAGTCTAATTGCCTGAGCAGGAAGATTAAAACAGCTACAATGGTTTCTGGGCAAATACCTCTGTGTTTTAGTGAAGCGTTTGATAGTCCCATAAAATCTGATTTGAAAGCTTGACTCACTCTGGCCTGGATGTGAGTACTTGTCTGTGGTCTCAGCATTGGCTGGAATTCCACAAACCAGGTTAAAGTTTGATATGTCAGGTTTGAGGAGATGAAGGAGGTGCTGGTTGGAAAGGAAAGTGCCTTAAGCCTGCCTTTATCTAATTTCTTCATGGATTCATTGGAGGACATGGCAAACAAAAGGTGCATTGGACCTGCAGGTGGGGGAAACGCTCGGGAAAACTACAAGAGATGAATTACTGGCAAAGCTTCAATAACTCAGGATAAGTCACCTCCAGCAGGAAAAGTCTCCATGCATGAAGGGGTATGTGACCAGCATTGAGGAGAATATTTGAGCTCTGCTGGTTCCAGGATGTGGCAGTGGAAAATTTGTCCTTTTTGAGGCTCCTGAAGGAGAGATGGAGCTGAATCAGCCATGGAGATAACAGCTTTCCAAACTATCCTCATGGTGATCATCTTATCTCTTGAATGCTGCTCCACTCAGGGAACCTCAGCAAGGAATCAACACCCCAGACAGAGCTCTGGGAGAGAGGAGGGAAGGAAAAAAAAATTAAAATGTAATAAAAGTAATGAAGAGCCAAAAGGGAATGGCTTACGAGAAAAGATTAAAATACCTAAATATGGATAAATTGGCCAAATTATGACTAAGGGAGGATATGATAACTGTCTGCATGTATATGGGGGCTGTAAACCACTAGGAAAGGAAAGGCATTTTTTTTACTTGGTATAAGAAGAAATTTCGGAGAAATCCCATTAAATCAAACAAAGGAAAACGTTGAATGAATAACGGGAATTGTTCCTAATGGTAAACTTGACCAAAATTTGCAAAATGTTTTATATAAATTGATCTGAAAAAAACATCAAGGAGATGTGAGAAAGCTGCTTGGATCCCAGTTGTTAAAGATATTGGCCTCTCGTGCTTCCTGCAGCAAAGCAAGGAACAAGAACAGTCGGACTCAATGGAAAGGGTTTGGCTCTCTTTGTTTTCTGGTGCAGGAAACCAACGATTTTAGAAAGCCCTGCCAATGGTCTCGTCGTTAAAAATGCAGTGAGTGCATCCAGAAAGCTCAGTCACAAAAGAACAGGGGTTTCTGAGGGCTTAGGGCTGACTCTTCTCCCTTTCCAGGTTTTCAAAGTATTTCTCAGCAATCCCTGCCAGAACAACCCCCAGCCCGACGTGCTGCAGCCCGGAGAGCACAAGGTGTGATAAAAGGGGGAAGGAGCATCATTTACATTCCCAGCACAAACATCAGCCCTTGTGGGACACCCTGGTCCAGCTCCAGCTCCCTTGAAGTGGTTTTTTGACCAGAATTCCCAGCGAGGAGCCCAAATGTGGGGGAGAATTCCCGTGTTGTCTTTGTGGTAGACCCAAACCACAGGTGGAGTCCGTACAAACTGGGGAATGTCCACACCACCATTGCTCTCCTACTGGGAGAGGTTTAGAGCTGGCTGAGGCAGCTTGGAATTCCTCCCTGGCACTGGGATCCACGTTCCTTTCACAAAACCACTTCCATCAGTGGAGGCTGAGAGCAAGCCCTGTGCTCCAGGGTGAAATCGAATTGAGGTGTCCTTGGTTGGTTTTTTCCCAACAGGAATTCTGCAGCAGATTGAATCCTGGAATCCTAGAGTCCTAGAATTATGGACTAGTGTGATTTGGAAGGCAGCTGAAAGGTCACCTAGTCCAAACCCTGTGCAGTAAGCAGGGACAGAGCATCCAGGATGGTTTGGATTGCAAGGGACCATAAAGATCACTTTGTCCCAGCCCCACTGCAGTGGGCAGGGACACCTTCCACTACAGCAGGTTGCTCCAAGCCCCATCCAACCTGGCATCTTCAGCTGGATCTGACCATGGGTGTTTCCATGGGTGGAGCAAAGAGAGGTCTTTGACAAAGCTGTTGTGACAAGATTTGGGTCTGACCAAGGAAAGTGAAAGCAGTTTTAAACACTTGACAGGTTGGACTTAAAAAAAAAAAATAAAAGGAGGAGGGGGGCAGATGAGAGCTCAGATCTCTTGCAGGCACCAGGACATTTTCCTGCTAATCATGTAAGATGAAGGTTTTACTTTGAAAACCTTGAGTTTCTCAGACCCAGTATCTTGATTCTGGAATCACCTCCTTGGTCTTAATTGAGCTGATTCTCCAAAGAACTTGAAGACTGAGCACTTCCATTGGAGCTGTAGCAGGGAAGGAGGCAGCAATCCTCACCTTTGGGAATCTTTGCACAGTTTGTGTCACTTCATCACTGCCCTACTTTTAAGGCTGTGCTCTCAAATCAGGTCTCTATCAAACCCCTGGGTTACTGCAAGCTAATCAAATCCATGGAGGTGGCTGGCATCTGTTCAATAATATGGATTGTATCAAGACTCAGGATTTTCATATTTCAAAGACTGTTATGATTTTTAAAATCACAAACAGGGCAGTATTTATGTGCAGCCCCTCGCTGTGTGCTACATTATCCACTTAGACTCACATTACAAAAATAGGCTGTAAACACTTTTGATGAAAGGGTTGGACACTTCGTTTACACCCCGAGAATGGACTTTTGTTTTAATGCCCAATTACACTTTGGTATTTAACCTTTCCCCTCTGCTTTACATATATTCTGTCATTTCGTTCCAGCTTGTTATTTATTTATCTTTGTGCAGGGAAGAAAAAAAGAAGGAAATCATATTTTTTTAAAAAAAATAAGGATAAGTAAATACATTTACAAAAAATGTGTTCACTCAGCTCTTAGCTAAATGTATGCAGCAAATCAGAGTCTGTTTACCCTGAAAGTGTTTTGGTTGGGGTCTCAGATGATTTCCACTGGCCATGAGTGAGCATCAGCTAAAAGCAAAATGCAAAATCATTTACCTGTCAAGACATTAATTAAAGTTTAATTATCTCCTGTTTGCACAGTGCTTTGAAGACCTGAAAGCGTTTTGGAAATCCTGTGTGTGTTAAGGCCTGCACTGGCTGCTTCTGGAGTAGCTTTTGGCATTGGAAATATCCAGGATGGAATCAGGGCTCAGGGCATCGTGGCCAGAGCTCACTGGCCAATGCCTGCCTGGGGTTGCCATGGAAACACAGAAACAACACATCTTGGCAGCTCCATAAAAGTGTTTTTTTCATATATTTTTTAAAGGCTGGAATCCACCCTACTTGGCTTGAGCTTCCCCACAAATGAATCCTTGCCTCAAGGACACTCTGTGCCAGGAGAGCTGGGAGTGAGCTCCGTGTGTCTCCTTGAAAGGCCCAAAACATCCCAGCAAAGATCAGGGATTACAAGGTCCAGCTTCTTGGATACCTTGTGCAGCAGAATTCATCCTAAAAGCACCTAAAATAGGGCAAAAGATCAAATTCTGGCATAGTTGGTACCCTTTGCTCTGTGAGCAACCACGCCGAAAGTCAACGCTGTTCATAAATATTGGCAAAATTATTTCCTCATGCCAGGAAATGCAACTTTTTATGGATTTCATTGTTCCTTGTAGGCTCTGTGGCAGAAGAAAATGTTAAAGGAGAGCTTTGAGGGAAGGAAATGAGCAAGCTGGATGGATCTTTATGGTGGCATCTCCTCCCAGCTCTGTGTGAGGAAGAAAATGTGCAGAGTGGGGTGGTGGAGGGTGCTGTCAAGAGGGAGTGAGAGCTGCATGGACAGGGAGAAGCAGCATCTTGGGATGAACAGGATACACAAGAGGAAACCAATAAAATCTGATCTCTAGATTGATTTTCCATAGATTCCTGATTATCATCTCAAATTTTTCTGAACCACCAAATTCTCCCCTCTCCTTTTTTTTTTTTTTTTTTTTTTTTTTTTTTTTTTTTTTAAATGTTTAGCCATCACTAATTATAAATGAGCCCTTTGGCTCCCTTTGCTCCCAGACCTTTAAACTACCCAGGCACGATGAAACAGTAAAAAATGTCACAGAATTCGCAGAGAGGGAGAATAATAGCAAAATCTGTTCCTCATTTTTTTTTATATTTCATATGGGATGCGAACCGTTTACTCCCTAGTAATTGCAGATGTTAGACTGAGACTGTAATAATGTAGCTGGCAATAACTGTTGCTTTACCACAAAAAGCTTCCCAGTAGCATTAAAAAGACAACAGAAACAATAGTTTCAACACATTCATCTGTACCAGGATTCTGGAAGCACTCAAGCTACTGATTTATCATGTAAACTTTTGCTGGTGTACGCAGGAACTCCAAATATTCTCTCGTGCTGTTGCTGAAGAGATGACAATCTCACATTGTCTTCCATCATGTAATCTCTCAAATTTGCAGACAAATTTTGCCTTCCCATGGATTAAAAACTCTTTCATTTCTGTCTAATGGAGACCAGAAAACTCATGCTTTAATATTTCTTCTGTTTTTTTCCTATAATATTTATGCTTTCTGGTTTCTTTGCCCTTGTATGCTGGGTGGCAATTTTGAATGAAATATCTAAAATTTGCTGCAAAAAAAGCTTTTAGAACCTCCTGGCCTGTGAGCTTTCCTGCATAACATGAATATAGGTGACACATAAAGCAAGTAACACCCGAAAATCAACCCTTGCAAGCTGGCTGGGTGCCTTTATCACACATTTTAAAGTGCCAGGCAGGACCAGGCACACCTCACCCTACCTTCAAAGTGCCACGTTTTTGTCACAGATGTTCTGCACAAATAAATGCTGTCACCCAGGCTGGTTAAATCAATACATCTGTATCAACTCCCAGTTCCTGGCTGTGTGTTCCAGAGGATGCCTTCTGCTCCCGCTGCAGCCTTTGAAATTTCAGAGGGGAACAAATAATAACAATATTAAAAAAAAAAAACCAAAAAACCTTGTTTTTTCCCAGGTTAAACTTTTCATCTTTATCTAAGCATAACAGTGACTGTGCTGATTGTACTGGGGGAAAACAACCCACGGGTTGGGTTCCAGCCCAAGGTTATCCATCTGGTGGTACTGCAAACCACAGGAGCAGAGCTCAGCTCCAGTGTCATCAGATCCCTGAGCTGGAATGTTCTCCTACTACAATTTAAGGTTTTCCAGCCATTCCTTTCCTAATCCAACGCTCATACAGCGAAGCCTTCTTCTCTTTCCATCCATTGTTGCATTTTTGTGTGGTTGGGTTCAGCAGTGTGAGATTAGGAAATTACAGTTTGAAGAAAGGGCCCGGGGCTGTGGTTTCTGGTCGTGTCCACATTGCAAGGAGGTCACTCCTCCATTGATATTTGCTGAAAGTAATGAGATTTGGAGCATGCCAGCAATAATATCACTTTGTGTATCTGCTTGGTGCATCTGGATGTCTTCAGAGCTTCTATCTATCGTGTGAGTGCCTAGTAATAACATGAACAGTGTGACATCAGGACTGGGAACTGGGATTTTAGGGACTTTACAGCTACCAGGGGAAAAAAAGTCCCAGAGATATTGTTCACAGTTTTGCATTTAAATTAATAGCAAGTAAACAGTCTGAGTAACGTATGGCAGGAATGTTCTGCACAGGCTCCCATTAGGATTTAAATATCACATTCTCCTCTGGCTTCTCATTTCTGCTTCACTTCCTGGGCTTACATCATTTATGGAGCACTTCCTGAGCTGGTGGCAGTGTGTCACCAGGGGTCTGTGGCATCCTTGGGTGCAGAAATTGGTCCACCCAAACTCAGAACCAGCTGCCAGATGGATGAAATTTGCACTTTGATGACAATTATGCTGATTATACTTATTTTTATATGTGATTGTACCTGGTCTGGTTTTGAGAATAGCCCTACATTCTGGGATTTTTTTCCACAATTATGTTGATGAAGATTAGAGATAAGCATGAATAGATCTAGGATGTACCATGGCAA
>WEIU01006566.1:155821-166866 GCA_013389925.1 Aegithalos caudatus | reverse complement strand
AAAAAAAAAAAAAAAAAAAGGTGGCAAATTTCACCAAGGACATTCCTTCTGTCCATTAAACCCCTTGAAAGGAGAGGGAGAGAAAAGGAGGCTTTGGCAAAAGACCTTTTGCACATGTTCAGAGATGCACAGATGAGCTCCCAACCAGTCAAAATAGGAAATACCACCCATTAAAGCTGGATGTTGAGAGGTCTGAGGAGCTCTGTGAAACTGTGCCACCGAGCTCGAAGCAGGATGGAAAAATCATTCCTGCAGCAAATCTCTGGAGATTTCTGGGAAAATTGGCTCACCCACTGATTTTTTTTTTTTTTTTTTTTATTTGCAGACCTTTCTCTTATNTTTTTTGCTCAATTCTTGAGGTGACTGGTCTTAACCCTGGCAAGGACTTCAATGTGCTCACTTAATCTGGCTGCAGAAAATGCTGTGCTGCAGAGGCCTGAGGTGCTGTTTAGGTCATTTAGCTCCACTTTTTTTCCCCCTCCTTCTGTTGCAAACTGAGCCAGCCCTTTTTGCTCACTTGAAAAGGGCTTCCTCTTCAAAGGCCCTGTGGAAAAGTCTTATTTCTTCCCCCCAAGTGACAGATTTTGAAGCAATCTCAAAGATATCTTGTCCAACACAATTACCCTCCACAAATCTGACCCTGACAAGAGCCGAGGCAGAGTGTGATTTTTAACCTCAGGCACTAAAACATGTCAGGAGAGTTGTACTTGTGGAGGAATAAACCTTGAGGTGGCTAAAATTTATGGAGAAGAGACGTTAAAAGTTTTAAATTCCAGATGTGTGAAGCTCCAGCCATTTGGTGAATGATCTTGGAATTGTGGGCTGTTTCTCAAGCAGGGATTTCAGCCTCAGAAATCTACTCAGAGTGTGACCCAGCTCTTTAATTGTTTGTAATTTATGTAAATAGTTTGTTCTCATCCTAGGATATGGGATGTTTGCTGCTTCTTGAAATCATGGAAAGAGACAAATCAAGGCACATCCATGTATTTCTACCAAAGAATCCCCTATAAAATATCTCTCAGCTTCATAATTTATTGAGGAAACATGGGGATGATGTGTTGCAGAAAAAGTTTTTTACATTTGAGTCTCCTTAACCTCTGGGATTGTTTTAGGCTACATATGAGAGATAAGGAATTCACTGGGACAATATTGATTTCTGCCTCCATCCCTGCTACAAATATTTAGCTTGACTCTAGTTCCCATGAATCTTTGTAGGATGAGAGCCTATAACAGCAGAAATATGTGTTGTAAAGCAAAACTGTCCCATACTGTGGGAAAAGGAAATCAGGGGATCTAATAAGACAGGAATGGTTTCTATCTAGGTGGGGTATATTAATAAACTAAAAAGGGTAAAGGAGAATTAGGTAGACAAAAGAAAAATAAGTAATATAAGGAATACTTTTTTTTACCCTTTAATCTTGGGAGCAGAAACATCTTTCTGCTGGGACTTGGGCCATTTTCCAGACCAGTCATGGGAGTAGTTTTGGGACAGCAAAGTCAGCCAGATTTTGTCTTCTTGACTGTGTCTGTTGCAGAAAATATTTTGCTTTTAGGTGATGCTTTTCCACAGCTGGTTGCTCAGAGCAGCCTGAGCTGGCACAGCCAGATCCAGCTTCATTTGCCACCTGGAAATGAGGGAGGTGGGATTTTCTGGGGAAGCAGGGATGGCAGAAATACTTTGGGGTGAAAACACAGGGGCCAAACCAAAAAGTGAATCCCTGCTCTCTGCCATTCTCAGCCTGGGAATGGGAATGACAAATTAGAGGCATGAAAAGAAGCAGGAATGTGACAGCAAGGGAGGGGAATGGGGTGCAATGGATGGCTTAATAACAGCCTGTACTGATGGACAAATTGCACCTCTGGACTGTTTGGCTCCTTGTGTCAGCAGAAGGATGCTTGGATCCTTGTCAGGGAAAACTGAAGGATGGCTCCCAGTTGGACCATGCAAATAATCAGCTGGGCCATGGACCTGGCAGAGCCCTAAAGCCCCCAGCTCTCTGGGGCCCTATCAGTGGGAAACCAAAAGGATGTGAGGGAAAGGGTCAGGCTGACTTCAAAGGAGACATGGACTTGGTTTGAAATTTAACCCCTTTGGAGTTTAAATTTCTTCCAGGTCTCCACATGGCCAAGTGGCCCTGTTTGCTCCCAAGCAGCCCAAGCAGGAGCTGCAAACACACCCCAATATAAAATATGGGGGTTCCTGGATTTCTCTCCTGGTGGCCTTCAATGAGGTATCCCAAAATTTGCTTCCATGGCCCAAAAGCTGCTCCCAAGGAATATTGCTCTGGGGCTGTGGGAATCTGACCATCACACAGTGGGGTTTCTGTGCAGGCAGCTCTTACTGCAGCAGCTCATTTATATCCAGCACAAGATAAGCTGTCATTATTAAACATCCCATGACTTTAATAAATAAGGTTTCCTGAAGGAACCTGTGATATTTCAGCAACAAAAACTCTCTTTCCTCAGGGTCAGACATGAAATACAGCTTTGACCATGAACTGGTGTAATTCCTCCTGGTGGCTTTTGCTGGATCTTCTGTAGTCCTGATCCTTTAGTGCAGCACTTTCTCCTTCTCCATCATGTCCCAGGATTTTTTGTTCCCTGTCCCTTCCCAGCCTCCTTAGAAAAAAATGTCACAGCCAGGGCTGTGTCCCCCTGCCCCACCAGGGATGGGGACAAACAAATTATTGGGGGAAAAGGAAATGTTTAAGGGAGATGGGTTCTCCCTTCCTTGAGAGATGTTCCCACCCCAAGCTGTGGACCAAGAACAACAGGACTCAACCCTCGTGCAACCCAAATAACAAAATCCACCCTAAATTTAGAGAATGAGCTTGTGGAACAACCCCAAATGATTTTTGGGTTGTAGAGAACAAATGCCCTGCAAACTGAGGAGATTTGATTTTGTTCCTGTGTCTCAAGCCATCAGACCTCTCACACTTTACAAGTCACACAATTTTGTGGCTGTAGAACACACAGTCCCCCTGACACTGACAGAATTATTCAGGCAGGGTTTTTCCCTTTCCTCATCCTTGTGACTGTGACACCAAACTGGTTTGGTTCACAAGTGGAAGGAGATTGTCTTTAACAAAATGGCATTTTGGCAAAGCTGCTTTTGAGGCTGTCATCTGAGCTGAAGCCTCGGAAAATTAAAACTTTTGACCTCCTTTCAGTGGAGAACCTCAGCTGTGAAGATCAGAAGTTCAGAGGCTCCACGTTGGAATATCTGCCCAACCCTCGGCGCGGCCAAACACCCAACGTCTTCCTCTGAGCTCAGCCCGAGCTGTCACAGCCATCCAGCACTGAAATCCCTTCCAGCCTCACCCACCCAGGTTCCTTTGATCACCAGGGGGAATAATCCCCGTGTGTCAGTGCTACAATTAACCCACTGTGTCCAACTCCCAGGTGACACAAATCTCTCCTGGCGCTGCTTCAGCGACTTCACCCCCGGCTCTTTCAACTGTCGGCTTCAAGCCTTGGTGCAATTGTGCAGTCAAGGGAAAAAAAACACAGAGAAGTGAAGTTGTTCCCTCCCAATTCCCTCCCTAAGCTTTTGCTGGGTTTTATAATTCCCCAATAAGTGAATGGACCTGTCACGATACAACGCAGAAATGAAGGCACAGAACTCAGTGAGCTTGAAGGCAGGAAAAAGAGAGAAAGTTTATTTACAACTTGGGTTTTATAGTTTTCCAGGGATTACCCCTGGATTGGATGGAGAAGTTACCACCTCTCCATCCACACTGGTGGGGACAAAAGTCCATCAAATGTCTCTCCTTGAGAAAGGAATGTAAGCATGGATTGTTTTCCTACAGAGTCCTTGAAAGGACTCCACTTCAACATATAAACATACAAAAAAAACCTCAGAAAAATCAGAAGATTTTAGAAACTCTCAGGAGGCTGTAAAATTGTGGGTGACATGGACCCATATTTTTATTCACCACTACTTTATCACTGAGGAACGTTGGCCAAAAGCAGCCCAGGACCCAGCAGGATTTATCTGACACCCAGCAGATGAAGGATATTTCCTCCCAGGGTGGGTTATTTATTTGTCTGGAGCTGTTGGCACGCAGAAGTTCCTGACTTTTACAGGTAATTTTGAAAAATGTGGCTTGCAAGAATATGAAAGAAAGGAACATAACAGGGCTTGGTGAACACACGGAGCCCAGAGCAAAAGGGGCACCTACAGCTTTTAAATGCTGGTTGTGTCTTTGGTGGAGGAGCTTGAATGAAATCATTTATATGAACTGCAATATCTGGCTGACTCCACTGATCTCGATAATCAAACGCAAGAGATTTGGAGAGGAGAAGGGAAGGGGGGGTGAGGGAAAGTGTGTATAATTAAAACCTTGTTCTAATCCTGCTTTGATGCTTTTGCCAGGACAGGTTGGACTAGTCAAAAGCCCCAAACATTTAAGGTAGGTTTTTGTCTTGTTTTTTTTTTCTTATTTGATTTTTTTTTTTCATTCTGTCAGTGGCTGCAAAGCAGCAAAGTGGTTATTACCCTTATAAGGTATCAAGGTAAATATTTCTGATCCCCCGTGACTTTCAGTCTCTCCCGACTCAGTTTATTTGTTCTTGTCAGTGGACAGTGAAGTTTTGTTTGTGGAAACCAGTTGGGGCAAAGAGTGACAGCCCTGTGATTTATTTTCTGCCAGCCACCCCTTCCCCCAGGCTGGGCTGGGCTGGGGGACACTGCCAGCACCTGGGGGACACGGCTGTGGGGTGACCCTGCACAAACCCCACACAAACCCCACAGTGCCAGGGCTTTTCCTTCTCTCTTTTGTCCCTGATGCCTCAGGGCCCTGCTGCTGACCAGTGCTAAGCAGTGACACCAGCTCACCTGGTCCTTGTGGTGCCAGGTTGGATCCAATTTTTTTCCAAACAAAGGGATGGGGCTGCTGGGAGACATTCCTCGAGCTTTTTATTGCAACATCAGCCTCAGTACAAGGTGAAACAACTGAAAGATGACAACAGCTCACGTCCTGCCAGCAGCAGCTGAAATTCTCTGTGTTGCAAGGCCTTTTAAAAGTTTTCTAACCAATGGCAAATTGTTAAGAGCTTACAGACATCTGCAAAAACCAATCATTAAAACTACATGTATACCTTATATCTAAAAATGGGTGCTTGTTTCACTTTTTTGCTGTTCAGAAACTTTTTATATTCTTCTATAAACAAAGCACAGAGCTTCATTATTAAAATTTCTATTATCTTTCTTTATTCTTCTGCTTGCTAAGGCCCAACTCTACTCAGCACAGAAACACAGTTTCATTATTGCATGTCCTTGCTCCTGTATCTTTCTATCTCTAGGCTTGCACCTACACAGGTGAGAGTTTTGTGCTTTTTCTGTTTTTTCTGTTTCCCACAGTGCCAGGTTTGTCTGCAGGCATTGTCCCTCGTGCTGGTGGCCCCTGGGGTGGGGATGTGGGGGTCTCAAGTGTCACACCCAGTGGGGCAGGCACTGCCACCACGGGCACTGGGGCTGGTGCAAACCTGGAGTGAGAACACCCCTCCAGAGGATCCCACCTCACAAACAGGACAACAGGGGTGTGCAAAGCTGCACAGAGTCACTGAGTCATTTAGGATGGAAAAGACCAAGGGACATCAAGCCCAAGCACTGCCCCAGCACTGCCAAGCCCACCACTTGCCCACATCCACAGGGATTTTCAACCCCTCCAGGGATGGCAACTCCACCACTTCCCTGGGCAGCCTGACCAATGCCTGATAACCCTTCCCATAAAGAATTATTTCCTAATACCCAATCTAAACCTCCTCTGGCACAACTTGAGGTCATTTCCTCACATCCTATCCAAAATGAGATCCTTTTGTCCTTGAAAACATGATTTCATTATCCAAAACCCTGTTGCCAGTTGGAATCTCTTCATCTTGAAGGGACTGAGAGCAGCTGAAGCAGTGAAGGCTTAAAATGGTTTTTTGGGGTAATATTTTGGAGATGATGTTCTGAAAGTCTGGAATGGGTGTTGAAATCAGCTTTCCTTTCCAAAAGTTTTTGTTTAAAATATAGGAGGTGTCTGATGGAGCAGACCTAAGGAAATTGGTCTGTTTAGCTTATTAAAAAGATCAAACAGAGGCTTGATTACAACACTTTAAGTATTTTCACTGAGGAGAAAATAACATCTATTAAAGGCCTCTTTAATCTGGCCAAGAGAGGACAGCTGAGCTGCAATGGAGGGGAGAAAAAGCCAAATAAATCGAAGTTGGAAATGAAGCATTCCATGTAATTCTGTTCCCTTTGTGGGGAAGAACAAGGTTGGACAGCAGTGACAACAAACAGCAGCCACAGCACAGGGTGTGTGGTGGAAGTGATCCCAGGGAGAGCCTTTCTGGGTGATGTGGTTTCTCAGGGCCAGGAGTGTGGAGAAAATCACACTTGGCCCTTCTTTCTTTATAAATTCCTTCTCCTTCTTTCATATTTTCTGATTTCCAGGAAGTGTGCTGGTCACTCCGTGTCCTCTTGTTCTGTCTGTTCTTCTTTTGTTTATTTATTGTGGTGCTTCCTTGGCATAAACAACAAAACCCACACCAATAACACAGAAAGAAGCTTAAGGTTCAGATTTTTCTCGATTGAAAAACACAAATGAATTATACTTAACAGCACATTCTGAAGGCTGAAATCTATAATTTAGCCTGACATTTTAAGTGTACATCACTTGAACTGCTGCCAGCTTTCCAGAATGATTAGGTGACTTGAAAAAGGCAAATATTTTTTCATATGATTCCACTGAATTGGAGACACTGCTGCTGAAAAGACTTCAATAATCCTGGCTGTATTTATTTCCTAAAGCCTCACTCATCATTGTCAAAATGTTATCAGCTATCCCCAGCTTTCTCTCCAGTCCAGAATCTAATTCCAATTATTAAAAAAAAAAAAAAAGAAAAAAAAAATCCCTTTCTGGAAATGAATCTTCTGCAGAGCTCTTTATTTTTCATGTAAGACTTAATCAATTACTAAATGGAATGTATTCATTAAATGGAATGTGTTTGCCACGTAACTGTTGCTCTTCATTAAACTCCTCTTGTGTGTTGGAGGAAGCTGTGGAACTCAGGATGCTCTCTGGGAAGCTGGGAGCACGGGGTTCATGGGAATCTGCAGGAACACTGGGATTTGGGGGCACAGGGTGCAAATTCACCACTGAGGATTGCTTCAGAAGGAGTGTCAGAAGGGGAGCAGCCCACTCCTGATTCCTGCTCCAAATTGCAACTGGAAATGAAGAATTTGGTGGCAAAAAAGTGCATTTTGTGCCCTGGGAGAAGGCAGTGGGAGAGGAGCCAGCAAAGGAATCTCATCTTCAAGGCTTCAGGGAAGTGCTTTAGGCAGAGCACAAACTCTTGTACTCTGGAAATAGTGTTTATTCCATCATTTATACAGGATAACTGCAGGGAGATAAATCCACACCTCTCCATGAGGCTCCTTGGAAGTCAAAGTTTTGTCCTCGACTCCGATGGGGCTAAGTTTTTTCCCCTAAAATTATTAAAAGGAAAAGGGAAAAAAGGAAAAGGAAAAGGAAAAGGAAAAGGAAAAGGAAAAGGAAAAGGAAAAGGAAAAGGAAAAGGAAAAGGAAAAGGAAAAGGAAAAGGAAAAAAAGGAAAAGGAAAAGGAAAAGGTATCAGAGTATATTTGAGTCTTTAGGGTGAGGGTTTGTAGCTGTTGTTTGATTGTCACCTAAAAGGAGATTGCTGGTGCTGTAGTGCCTTGGATTGTTAGAGCCTGACAGAATTAAGATGCCTTTGAGACAGCCTGGAAAATCCCAGGTTTGCTGATATCTGTGTGGCATCAAGGTCAGGTTTCCACATCTCACGTGCTGAACTCTCTGTGACTTTCTGCATCGTGTCCTCCTACAGCTGAACTTCCCCTGCCTGGGATGGGAAAAGGTAGGGAAGGAGTCAGGCACAGAGGCCTCCAGTGAGCACATTTATACCTCAGGGGGGTTTAAGGAGTCTGTGCCTGTTTGTATAAAGAGTTTTTCAACCTTTTTGAACTACCTTCAAACAATAAAGCTCCCTCTTCAGCAGCAGAGATTTACTGTATTGCCATTCTCCTGCTGCAAAGTGATAATGAAGCCAAGGTCAGAAGCCAGTGTCAAAGGGAAGGTTTATTTAGGAGAATTAAAGGGTTTAATATCACTCATCCCACCTGGATTGCTCTGCAGGCAGGAAAGCAGCTTAGTCCTTCATGGACCACAGCTTCACACAAGTAGGGTGCATTTTCATTAAAACGTGCCAATGACAAAATTAATTTGCAGAAATTAAAATTTCTAAATTAAACTCCAAGGGTTTAACTTCTCAGCATTTGTTGTGCCAAGTGCCCATCCCCTGCTTTTGAAGGGCAGCTCATTCCTGATGCTGCTGGGCTTGTGCCTGGCCCCCGTGAGCATCGTGGTCCTCCACTGACACCAGAGGCACAGCCAAGGCTTCAGCTCCTCCTGGTAAAAGATGAAAATTAAGGAATTTTATTGTGATGCTTCCTTAAAAAATTTTAAGGAAGCACCACATTTTTAATGTTGTGAGCTCATTTTTAATCTTGTGAGCTCTTTAGCAGTGCAACTTTTTAAGTGCTTCACATTAAATACGTGTGTAAGGTTTTTTTGGGAGAGAAGATCGGTGGCAAAGAACAACTTTCCAAAAATCTGCTCCCAGATTCCCTCCTCGAGGATTCCATCCAGTTGCTGTTTGCTTTCTGTGCTTTCCCTCCCAACGGTTTGCACTAGAAATGACCCATTTTATGGGCTGCCATTTTCAACTTTGAGCCCTTTAATCCCACACATAATGCTGGATAAGGAATTTTAGCTCTCAGAAACCTCTGCAGCAGCAGCAGCGCTGAGAGTGTAGCCTTTCAAAACCTCCCTTGCCTGCTCAGTGCTGAAGGAAATAAGTAAAACAAGCCTGAAATTGGGTTTGATAATTTTTTGACAAGTTTTAACTAAGCACAGTGACAGGGAGCTCTGCAAGAGAAATTTTAGAAGCCCAGGAACCGAAGCATAATAAGCTGTCAGAGAAAAGATCAAGTAGCATTCCCCAATTCATCTACCCAACATCAACGTTCCAGCTAACAGTAGACAGTGTTAGCCAGATTCTTGCCCTTTTTATCTATGAAAAGCTACATTTATCAAAATAAGCAAAAAAATGTGAGGTATGGAATGCAGTTCATTGGAGGGCAGGGCTTTATTGGTTGATTGGTAAATTGAAACACATGGAAAAGTGCTACATGTAGGAACACACTGCTGACTGTATTACTCCTTTTTTATTGGGTAATCTCTAATAAGAACCAGCTGGTAATAAAGGCCTGAGTTCATGGGAACCCACCCTTTGTTGAAAGCGAAGTTGGTGTCAATACCAGAAACACATGAGCACAAAGAAAACAGATGTAATTGGCTTCTGGAGGTCAGGTTATGTAAAGACCCTGGTGAACAGAGGTGAGGCTTTGGCTGCAGAGAATGACAGGCTAAAATAGCCATTATTTCTCTCTCTGTGTGTGTCTGGGGAGGGGGTGACAGTCACAGGGACCTGGCTTGGGTGGGAATTGGGGCTTTATGGTCCCCAGAAATCAGGGTGCTCCACCTGAAACAGGCACTTAATAAATCAGGGGGAAATCCATCTTTAGGGGAGGAAAGCTGCAGCTTTGGCTTCACTCACAAGCAAAAACCTGCTCTGAGAATTAATTAATAGTATTAATTTAACTTCGGGGAGCAAAATCATAAAATCCCAGAATGGTTTGGGTTGGAAAGGACGTTAAAGCTCATCTCATTCCACCCTCTGCCATGGGCAGGGACACCTTCCACTATCCCAGGGCACTCCAAGGCTCATCCAACCTCACACTGAATGCTTAATAAAATTATCTCAATGAAACCCACACTCACCCACAGCTATTTATGATGTCCTGGAGCCCTGGAGGAACAGGCTGCAGGTTTCAGGTTAAACAGATGCTTTGATAGTTTTTGGCACAATAAATAGCATCTATTTCTTCATTCACAACATAAAATCACCTTTAAAGTAATTATAAAGTAAGTACAGAGGAGATTTTCCCTCTTCTTTCTCTGAGGACAGCAGCACACTTTACATAAAAAATAACATAGGTTAGAAAATTAAAGAATCAAAATGAAAATGTCCTGGGTATCATCAACACAGATTTTAATGGGGCATTGAAAATCCTTTAAGGAGAACCTCAAGGGTAGGGATCTGCTCCTTCATTTGGTTTTCTCCGTTCTTTCTACAACAAAATGCAACAGATTTGTATGAGTAGTGTGGGCAAGGAGTGAATTTTGAGATAAACCCTTTTTTCAGCATTATTTGTCAAAAAATACCTTGGCCTGGTGATTTCCTGGAGGGAATTCAGCAGTGACAACTCAAACCCCAAGAGTTTATGTGACATTTGAGCAGTCGTGTCGTGGCAGCTCTGCCCCATGGTTGGCTCCATGTAATCCTCAAATCAGGGCTCTGTTGTGAATATTTGTGGCTTGGAGTTCAAACTTCATTTTCTTCAAGCATTCTCAAGTCCAAGACACTCTTTCCTGCCTGCAGGATTCCTTGCTGGAATACCACTCACAAAAAAAAGGATCCAGGAGAGACCCAGGTGAAATCCAGCTCTGGTCAGCAATCCTGGCCTCCATTTGCATCAGAAAAGCTGCAATAATGTTCTTATTTTTGCTTTAATTCAATGTCTAAAATGCACAATTTCTTCAAAAACATTTAATGGGACAAAGAACTATGTCAGAAGGGAAAAATCCATCTCAGCCTCCTGAGATCTTCCCACCCTGCAGAGGAAAGAGGAGCTGAGTTGGTCCAAGCATTCTGAGATGAGATCTATCCAAGGTGTACCAGGCAGGTAAGGAACAGAGAAGGTTCCTGGGCAAGGCATGACCAAAAAAAATGGGAAGGAATTTTTGAATTATTTTCTCCAGGCCTCTCTGCTGCCATATTTTTGAAACACCTGGAATGCAGGACAGATGCTCTGTGAAGTGTATTTGAAAGCTTTTCATTCTTGCAGCAAGGACATAAAGGGATATTTTTTTAATTTTTTTTTTTTTAATTTT
>WEIU01006566.1:133127-154991 GCA_013389925.1 Aegithalos caudatus | reverse complement strand
AACAACCCAGCCTCAAACAGCTAAAGGAATATTTTGTGTTTGGAGGAGGCTGAGTAAAAATGGTTTAGTGGTTGCATATTTTCCTAAAGGCTTCTATTGAAGCCACAGATATTTGGCTAACCTGGAGTAGACTCTTTACTACTTTCACCCCAGAACTAATGTGTTTTATGGGTTTGGATTCCTGTTCCAAGCTTCACTTCCAACATCCAGGTTTCCATCCTTCTCCTTGCTCTAGACTGAAATGTTCAGCCTGTCTTTTCCTCTCCTAGGCAGCCACACTCTCAGGCATTACTAGATATTTCAGCCCGTGCCCATAATCTGTTTTTTTATCCAGTGCTTTAGTCATCTTCTCACATATTTTATCATTTACTCATCTTTTGCAGAGAGGAGTCCTTCAGAAAAAAAAAAATGGTGCCAAGCCAAAATAACCCTTGACTTTGGTGGCAGGGAAATATTGACCAATGGTGGGGAAAAAAAATATGTTAAATTTGCACACATTTTACCTGTCAAGTCCTGCTGTGGTGTTACTGTTAAAACTCTGCTTGTAAAGCCTGAGAACCTCTTCTGCTGATAACTTCAGCATTAAAAATCCCATTTTTCATGTCTGGTGGTCTTTCTGGCCCTAATGCTTTCCAGGTTTCCTTCTTTCCTTCCTAGCAAATAGCTGATGGACTCGAGCCTTCTGAACAGCTACTCCTTCAACCTCAGGGGCTTTTTGTTCACTTCTGCTTTTCCTAATGTGACCACTTTAGGTCCAGCCCTACTCAGAGAGCATTAAAATGGGATAATCCAACCCCATTTTTCCAGGGGAGGATTCTCCTGCTATCAGCCACTTACCATGGGAATCACTCCTCGAGCTTTGCAGCTTTAATCCAGGCCTGGGACTGGTTTGGTTTGTGATGTGAACAACCACCCTGATGTTCTGCTGGTCCTCAGCAGACCCAGCTGGGGCCACAGCTGGACTTTAAGCAGTTCTGCACGTGTCAGGCTGCAGCAAGAGCCAGGAGTCAGTGCTGGGACCAGCTCCCCTCCTGTATCAGGGATTGCTTGGCTGAGCAAGGGGAACTGCACTGTGAGCAAGGCTGGGCCTCAGAAAATAATGATAATAATAACAATAATAATAACAGTAATGATGATGATGATGAAGTTGGACTATCCAGGAAAAATCACATTTCTTAGGAGTTTGCCTCAAACCTGCCTCGGAGACAAAGGTTAATGAGGAGAGGACAGGGAGGGGACGGGCACCTGATGGTCCATGATTAATTTGACAAATGTCTCTCTGGCTGCTGCCCAGTTCCTTGTGGAGATACAGCTCTTGGATGCATTCACAATGACCTACTTTTCACTGCTGGCCAGCCTTTTGCTGCCTCGTTGTTATTGTTGGACTTTGCTGCTGCTTTTTGGTTCTGTTGCACATGAGCTGAGTGGCCTTGTTGTGCTCAGCACAGGACTTCCCTGAGCACTCCCGTGCTCACAGTGACAGCAAAGCTTTGCATCCACCAGGTTCTGTCCTCTGAAGCTCTCAGAAAGTTTTAAAAACTCTGGGGTTTATTATTTCCCCAGTGCTGGGCCTGGTGCAGAGCTGCCAGGATTTTCTCTGACACCTGCTTGCTCTCAGAGCAGAGCAGGGTTTGATGTTCATCATCACCAAGATAAGGCAGGAGGTGAAAGATGATGATACTGATGCCTTGGGAAGGCTGAGCTGGAACAGAGACTGGACAGAGACAGAGAATAAAGTAGATTTTTATTGATAGGCCTTTAGGGAACACCTTGGATAGGACAGGGCCTGGTCAGGGCTATACCCAAGGTGGACCCAAAATGGGCACAAAAAAATGGCTCAATGGCCATGAGATCCTTACATTTTTGTAAGTTTTGTTCCATTTGCACCTTGGGGTTGAATTGTCCCATTCCAGCTCCAGGCTGGGAGCTCCCATCCTTCTTGTCCCTCCCTGCAGCCACCCTTGTTTGTGCTTTTGGGCTGGAAGTTGTCCTTGGGGTGCAGCAGGAAAAGGATTTGTTTTGTGTCCCTGCTGTGTGCAGAGCTGAGTGACCCTGACTGTGAGCTCAGAGCTGCACCCTGGGCACCACAGAGCCTGAAATACAGCAAAGAGAAAACTGAAGGCATCAATACCCAAGGAACCTGCCTGGTTCAATGAATGACTGTCACTGGCCACAGGCTTGGCCTCCTCTTTTTCCCCATCCCTGGAAGTGTCCAAGGCCTGGTTGGATGGGGCTTGGAGCAACCTGAGAGAGTGGAAGGTGTCCCTGCCAATTTCTTTTTATCCTGGGGTTTGGTGCATGCTAAAAGTAGGTTCAAGGTTTGCCTGTATGAGTTTTCATCTGCTAAACATGACCACAAACACTTATCAAATAGATAATGGGATAGCTTGAGTGAGCTAGCAAGAAGCAGAGTGTCCATTTAAGGTGTTACAGACAAATCTGTTAAGCCAGAAGAAGCTTCAGGTAACAAAAGTGTTAAAGGAACACTGAGAAATAGCAAAAAGTCCCCCAGAACTGATAGATAAACAGAAAAATAAATATATTAATGTTGATTTTCCTATTGGATGTGCCAGTTCTGATTTTTTTAGGGAAATAGATCATGATTTCTCACCTGTTAAATGCAAATATGAAGGAGAGGCAAAGGTCTGTGGATGTCTCTTTATTAGCCCAGCAATAGTGATGGCTGTTTAGTCATGTTTGAAACTAAAATATTATTTTCTTCAAATGCTGCTTTTGCCAAATGCAAAGTGAGCTGACATCTGCTTGGCTGGAGCTGGGGTCACATATGAAGTGGTGCCTAAACTGAACAAATATTTCCAATAGCAAAAAAAAAAAAGAGAGAAAGGAAAAGAAACGAAAATCATTAACCTTTTGTCATTAGCATGAGCTGTTCTTTGAGCTGCTCAGCAGTTTGAATTAGTGCACCTGCCAAAATAAGCACCAAGTGTTGTTACCCTCTTAGGGACAGCCCTGTTCCATAAATCACAGCCTTTCAATGACAGCTAAATGTGGTTTATATCATATAGAGAGCCTGTGTTTATGAATGTGAGATAAAAGGGGTTTAAGCAGTGCAAACACTAAGACTACTGTGTGCAGCCTGTCTCTCTTTCACAATTCTTCTCCTTCTCCTTTCCTGGCATTTCTTCTGCCCATGCACACTGCTCCCTCTGAATTCTCTGCCACTTTTGTCCACAGTTGATTTTCCTTCCAGTTCTTCCTGTCCTGATGTGCAGAACCAATTGCAAAAATCCCTGTGAGTGTCCAGTTGGAAGGAAAGGGGATTTTGAGAAATCAGTTATTTGTATGTGGTTTATAGCCAGCTAAAGAGACAAACATATGGCCTAACTCATATAAAAACATGTATTTTGCAGAGTTGATTCCTGTACTATTCACAACTTGCAGAAATCCAGCATGAGGATGAGTTCCCCCATTTTCAGTGCTTGAGTTTTTAGTTCTTCACTTCTTGTCCACAGATATTTCTGTGGTGCTTCAGTATCACAAGGGAAATGGAAAAAGTGAGGTGCACTTCCGTGTGATGACTTTTCTTACAAGAAAATAAATGTAAACATTATTACCAAGTTTCCCAATTGCATGAAAAATCTGCCACCTCCCAGGTTGATGAAATGTAGATTCCTGATGTTCTGGTTTCCCCCCCAGCTATTCCAAAACATCCTATAAATAGACCATGTTATAAGAACAATATAACCTGAAAAACATACAGCCTGCAAAGCTGAAGGAAGGTAGATTTAAATGAAATATTCAGAAGGAATTTTTCCCTGTGAGGGCGGCTACCCCTGGATCCCTGGAGTGTCCAAGGCCAGATTGGACAAGGCTTGGAACAACCTGGGATGGTGAAAGGTGTCCCTGCCCATGGCAGGGGTGGAATGAGATGAGATTTAAGGTCCTTCCAATCCCAATTATTCCATGATTCTATGAAATTATTGCTTAAACTATCACCAGCCACTCTCAGCTAAGGTAGTGACAACAAATCCTAAAAAGAAAACAAAAGGTTTGTGGGTTATCCAGGCAACTCCAGGTCCAGAGCAACCACTGACTCATTATTTATCAAGAGTCTCCATGTAAATAGATGAGAACACTGTAATTTTCACTTGTATTCCAGTGCTATATTCTAAAGGCTGTAATTTATCCTAACTGATTTTAAATCCCTTGGACAAGGATCACGAGGACTTGCACAGAGAAACCACTTGCTGGCCATGGCAGGAAACAATCTGCATGCATGTCTCCCTGAACTCACTCCAGAGCAATATATTGAGCTGAAATGCTGAAATTATTCATTTTTACTGCAGTAAAGGTGGATGGAGGGGAAAAAAAAAAGGTCAGAGGAGGCAGAGATGAAATTAACATTAAAGACCAGTAGAAGAGTGGGGATAAAATATGGAAGAGGTGCATTTCTCTGTTAGAGGTTTAGAGTGTGAATCTGGTTAAATCCCAGGCCAGGAAATCCCATCCTCGTGGAGTTTTGCCATTGGAATCAGGGAAGTTCAGCTGCATCTCTCATTATCACAACCCCTGCTTTGGGATGCTTTGGTGGTGAGGATTCCAGAGGGATTCCACACCTAGGCTGGAAGGACACCATCCTCCAGGAGGGCAGGAACACAGCCAGGAGAATTTAACCAGCTAAAGTTGAATGTGCTCCTTTCAGATGGAGTAAAATAAATTATGGCAAGATGAGGGCAGCCTCTTCTCCCAGGAAACCTTGGATAGGACAAGGGGAAATGGCCTCAAGATGCACCAGGGGAAGTTTGAGTGGGATATTGGGGAAATTTTCTTTGTTTAGTGTTTAAGCACTGGAACAGGCTCTCCAGGGAAATGGTGGAGTCACCATCCCTGGAAGTGCTCAAACAAGAGGAATATGTGGCACTTCATGATATAATTTACTGGGCATGGTGGCATTTTCTCAAAGGTTGGACTTCTCACTACTGGGGATCTTTTCCAGTGCTGTTCTTGATGGTTTTGGAGGTCTTCTCCAGCTTTAATTATTCTGTGATTCTGTGATTCTGTGAGCTAGTATGAAAATTCACAGGAATATCATAGGGAATTACAGGTTTCCTTTTCGTTCCTGGGAATCACAGGCACTGCTGGGTGCTGTCCTTCTCTTGGGAAATGTGACAGGAGCACAGTGCCTTTGGGAAAATGGGCCCAAATGCCAATTCCCAACAGAAATTTGCCACCCAGCCAATCTGTATCAACAGCAGTGGCTTTTCTACACCTTAGAGTTGTCCCTAATTTTATGAGCTCGTTGTTTCTGTGTGGCTCAGGGAAGTTGTGATCCCATTCCCCAAGGCAGCTCCAGCCCTGCCACAGGAGATCTGCATCCCATTGGGAAGCAGGGAAGTGCCTGAGCCATGCCCAGCCCTCCTGGGGGAATTCTCAGCTGTTAATTCCTAGAAACTCTATTGTCAGTATAGTCCTGAGAGCTCTGTGGATCTTGGAGAGGCTCAGAGCCATTTTCTGCTGCAGCCCCTTGGAACAGCTCCGTGTTCCTGCAATCTCCATTACAACACAATAACAGGAAACGTTTCAGTGGCCTCTGCAGTACTTGGCATATAATTTCACTTTAATGCTCATATTGTTCGAGCATTAATAAAACTGGGGACTGTGATATAATTAAATCCATTCTTCCCACAGAGAAATGACTGTCTGAGTTAGTGGCAAGAGCAGCAGACTCACAAGTCGCCTGGAGAAGAGAGAGCGTTCCCTTGCCAAGGCACAGCGGACACGTGCTTGGGTTTATGTCCCTCTGAAGAAAAAAAGAGCTCCAGTTGAGAGCTGGAGACCTCTGGTACCTCTGGATCCAGAGCTGCCAGATTTTATTGCTTGAGCTCTAAGATTATCCCGTTAGGCCCGAGGATAAACCGTTCTCCGTCCGCGCGAGCCGAGCCCCTCGCGGGGTGAGAGACCAAACATCTGACGGTGCCACGGCTCATTTGAACCAGCTGAGCTAAAATCTGAGATGGGAATTTCCACTGGAGGGGCAGGACTGGGGAGATGGCAGCCTGGAATTCTCTGTGCAGCTCTGAACGTGGGGATCCTGGGGCTCGTTGGCTCCGCCTGCACCAGGGACGTTCCCACCTGCAGCTGCTCCAGGTGTGCACGCACATTCCAGGCTCCCATCCAGATCCAGCTAAGCTCATTCTCTTTCCTTTCCCTTTTTTTTTTTTTTTTTTTTTTTAATCAAAATTTCCCCCTCTCTTACACACAGAGAAAATAGAAATTCTGGATCCAGTATTAGTTTAAATAAATTTACACCAAGAGATGTCTCACTGATCACAACCTCCTCCATTGACCTTTGGTGGGTTTGGGGTTTCATGCTGAAGTTCTGGTGAAAAAATTACCCTGATTAATTCAAGTTTATTGTTGATTTCTACTCCCTACGATTTCAGGGTGCATCCATTTCATCCCAAACCTTTCCTTAAAGTACAACAGCTGCCTTGGTTGGCTGTTGATCCAGTCAGGAGCTAAATTCATTTCTGGTTTAAGCAGGGCAGATATTTTAGATCACGACATCACCATCACGGCTGAGGAGTTGGAAGCGGAGTTGGAATTTTACTTTGGTGGTGGCCAGTCAGAAACCTGCAGAACAGCACAGAGTGTAATTTCAAAAAGCCTAAGAGACCAAAAAAAAAGAAGTTTGTCCCGTTCTTGATGGGGATTCCAAGAGGAATCCGGGCGTTGCTCCTGCCTCGGCTGTGAACCGCGCGCGGCGCGAGGTTACAGGATTGGGAGTGGGGGGAAAGATCAGAGGTTAAGGAGCTCGGATTTCTCCCCAACACGACCTCACCTCGGTGGCAACTGGATTCCCATGATGTGCTGCTGTGTTCTCACAAGGAGGAGCCCCAGAAGGGTGTCTGAGCCGGGCAGAGCCGGGGCTGCGCTGCCGGCGGTGCCTTTGAAAGGTTCCCCTGCCTGGCAGTTACAAGATACTGTACTTAAAATGTCAAATCAGGCAATCTGTCCTGAAAGGAAAATTACCCACAGCAATCACAGCCCTCAGTATCCTCGTGGAGCACAGGCAAAATGATGAAAATCGTTTGGCCACCCCAGAGCCTTAATGTTGGAGTGCCAGGTCAAGGAAAGCTCCAGCAATTAGCCTGCTGTGCTAATGACATGGCTGTTTGATATAGGAGCTGAATAGCACCCTGATTGCCCATAATATGATTATGCACATTTTGTGTTGCTTTAAAAAAAAAAAATTTAAAAAAAAAAAAATTATGCCTTGGAAAAATAGAATCTCATTTCTCTGGTATTTCTGAAAGACCTCTGTTTCCTGAAAAGCCAAGGGCAGCTTTCAGCTCCTTGGGTTTCCACGAATTATTAGATTCACTCCCTGACCTACCTTTAATGAGGAGAAGATGTCATGGTCGGGAAAGATATTAAAATACAGTAGCATGAAAAGCTTGTCCCATCACAAAGCTGTCATAATTCAAGGGGTCTGTTTCTCTTCATGCATCATTAAAAAGAAAAAATAAAGGAGGTGAAAGAAGATTGCTCCAGTTTGGATATCCTTAACAATCCAGTTACTGAATACACAACTTAAATTCTGGTTACCAGAAAACATTCTCTTTCCTCTCCTTTTTTTTTTTTTTTCTTTTCTTTTAAGTATCAAAATTTGAGCTGATCTGCCATTTCTGAAAGGTTCAAACACATTTTCATTTCATTTTTATCTTCCTTCTGGTTGGGAATAAAATGGGTGGCATCGAGTAGGGCAGGAGCAGGATTAGACTGAAACTGTCTGGATGTTCAACACCCTAAGGAAAATCCCTGCAGGGTCACCAATCTGCCATGCTGGGGAATGGGATTTACCACCAAATGAAACAAAAATAAACAGGAAAAAAAATTTATTCCCATGGACACACAGCCAAAACACACCAAGGGAAAAATTTGTTACTGGGAAGATGTGTCCAAAAGACAGCCAGACACTCATGGCCAGAAGTTTGCTTGTTGGTCATAAATTGAATTATGTCCCAGGTAAAGCAGCCCAAAAATCTGAGCCTGAGAAACCCAAAACTTCTGCAGGATGTGGGGACAAAGAAAGCAGTGACACAGCCGAGCTTGGAGCAGCACAAATGTGAGACCAAAAAGAAAGTGGAAAAAGAATATCCCAGACCTAATTCAATATTTGACTTGGGAGGAGATCAGGCTTCTTTTAATGCAGAGGTGTTTGGATATTCCAGCCTGTGGGACCATCGCTCCCCATGAGGCAGAGCCTGAAGAATTTGGGACAAAATCAAAACCAAAGTAACGTGACCTGCACCCAGTGCCCACCCTGGGAACACCTCAGGGCCTCCAGCTTGGGGCATTCCAGATTTTTTTTTCCCCTTTTTTCCCCCATTCTGTCCCCAACAGTCTAATCTCAGGCAGGACTATTTATTGACATTAAATTTTTTTTTTAAAAAGCAAATCTCCTCTTTGGAAAGAGGAAGGGGAAATCTCGAGGTGATTGGTGCCCTGGTCTGGGGACAATGGCTGCTTGTGTCTCACAGAGGCTCCAAGGGATTTCAAATGATACTTTTTGGATTCTCGAGGAGAGGAGTGGGAGCTTGGGAAAGCTCCTGACTGTCTTCATACATATTCAGGATTTCTCTTTGTTTTCTGATGAAGGGATAGGCTCCCTCCTCAGATTTGTAAATGGTCCCTTGACACCAGCTTTGAAGACTTTATTTTATTTTATTTTTAATTAGGCAAGCCTGGAATGACTTGAATTTGGACCCAGTACTGACAGGCTAGCCTTGGTTTAAAAGGGGATTTAACCTAAAAGGAAGTGGAAATCTTATATAAATTTGCTTCTGCTCCTTGAAAGTTTTTTTCTTTCCTTTTCTTTCCTTCCATTTCTCCCTTCATTTCTGCTGCTCCAGGGGATTATCAAGAGAGTTTGTCAGAAGGAGGGGGAAGAAAACTTTTTAGAGCATTTTGCACTGATATCGAGATGTCTGGGTTATATTTGTACCTTGGGCACTGGCTGCTGCTGCACCCCTGCTTTCCCTGGGATTTTGGGATGCTGTGCCAGCTCCAAAGCCATGGGATGAGAGTTTGTGCCTCCTGTCCCAGCTCTGGATGAAACCAATCCCTCACCTCCCCTCCAAGGTCCCACCACTCCATCAGCAAGGCTCCCCAAGAAAAGCTTCCCAAACCACCTCTGCACCCAGGGAGGACCAAAACAGAGGCAGAAAAGGGATCAGTCAAACCTCAAAATGAACTTTATCAAGAAAAATGAGCAGGAAAAGTTAATCAAAACCACACCAAGTCCTTGGCATTGCTGATCTTCTCTGTGGTGAGGTGCAGAAATGACCAAAAACTGCCTCTCTCTATTTTTTATAAGAGTTTGTACTAAAAAATGGTAACTCTTAATCAGAAGAAAAGCCTGCTGCTCTCTAATTTTACAACCACAGCATTTCAGATGTTGTTTTCCCATTTTTAATGCTGTAGAGGGAAAAGAAAACAAAGATAAAGACGTGGAAATACAATTCACACTTGTATCAGTTCCCTGTTCTCACTACTGGAAAGAGCTTTAAATATTTACTGAATTTCACATATTGCACTTTCCTATTCACACAAACAGACAATTTTAAAAAGTATATAAATGATTTTACTATTCCTGTTTCCCTCCTTTAAACCTGCAGTCCATCACTAGTGAGTTACAGAAGGATAAATTGAAATCCAGACTGGCAAAATTGAACTGAAAAGTCTCAGCTACAATTTGTCTAAAGCAACATGTTTTATAATTATTTTGTCCTTCCCTACTAATGACTTTCTGACTCTTTCCATCCCCTGGGTACCAAGGGATATTCAGCATTATCTGTGCACATCAATAATTTTTATGGGACATGTGTTTTCACTTTGTAGCAGACTTTTTTCATTGCTCAAAAGTAGCAAATAAAGCTCTAATAAAAATTGATGCTTGTGTCCCTTCAACACCAGGTATAGGTTTTCCAGCCAGCCATAGGATTTCATGTTGCGATCCAGATTGCTGCTGTTCCTGGTTCTCCACACAGCCAGGAAAATAAAATCAGGCTGTTGAGGCTTTGGAAGGGAAAAGCAAATCAACCAACAAATATTTGGAGAAGAGTAATTTGGGGACTATTAGATAAACTTTCTTTCCTTACTTTAGTGCAGGAAAATTATCTCTACTTCCAGTTTTTTAATATCCCTGATATTATTTCTGCATCTTCTGGGTCTCTGGTTTTTGCTGACTCATCTGCCATTTGAGACTTTTCCTATGCCTCTAACTCACACATCCTTTATTCTCTTGGAATCTCTTTTGGAGCCCTCAGCTCGCCCTGTGGGATTCATTTAGATTTTTTTAAAAACACTCAAGCTCACATGAAACCTCTTAGTCAATATTTAATTTAGGCTCTCAGATGCAAAGACCCTCAAAACCATCCTGATTTCCAAAGGAAAGGGGAAATATGGATGTGGAAAAGATTTTGCTGCTGCAAGAAGCCAGGAGGCTCTGCCTTGCAGGAAAAGGTGCAGGGCAACACATCTCTGGATTCCTCCAGCTTTCATTGTCACCCTTAGAAATCCCAAAACCTGCAAAATCTGCCAACTAAAGCTGGAACACCTCAGCCATCCCCCTGAACTGCTCTGCAGGATGCAACCTGTGACTTGTCCTGCTGCTTTATCCTTCCTGAAGTCATAAATCCCCCCCAAGCATCCCCAAATCCAGAGCTGCTTCTATAGCAGAGCAAAAATTTAAATCAATGCCATACTGGGATGAAATCAATCCCACAGTGGGATTTCAATCAATCCCTGTGCTGGGATTGATTTGCAGAATGAAGGGTATCAAATGGCACGAGCCACTCTGGTGTCCATGGGGTGCCCTGAAGCTGGATTAGGAGGCCAAGGTTCTCCATCATGTCCAGGGAATATCTCCTCCCTCCCTGGGCCAAAATCTCCCTGCATTTGCACCCCAGAAGTCCTTGTGATCTCCAAAAGGCTTTACACCACTCACAGCCCCAAAGGAAAGGGCTCCTCATGCATTTTGGTCCTGTCTCCTCCTTTTTCTCGTGGGGTGGTTTTTGGGATGGTTTTTGGGATGTTCTGCAGCTGCTGATTACCATGGGTTTTCCCCATGTGTCTGACAACTTTTGGCTTTCTTGAAACTTTTCCCTTGAAGGTTATTTAGGCTCATCTCTGTTCCCTTCTTCCCTGTGCCTGTGTTGAAGGGAAATGAAATCCTGTTTAACATGAGGGACACACCTAAAGCCCTGCTTGGTGCCCAGCAGACGCTCCCCGGGGAGCTTTGATCCCAACATGCTCTGTCCCTCCAGTTCTCTCACCTTTTAATCCCATTCATCCCCATAAAACCTCCAGCCCAAGCTGCTGCTCCAGCCAAGGGCCCTTTCCAGGCTCTGACAGAGCTGGAAGTTGTAATGGAGACACAGATCAACACCTCAGCTCGCTCTTGATCTACTCCTGCTCTGCTCCTGGCAGGGACACAGCCAGGGGAAGGTCCAGGAGGGGCAGGACATTGCAGCAATACCTGTCTGCCCTCCTGGAAGAAGAGCAGAGTCCTGGCCCTGCAGGAGCCTGCAGCTCACCCTAAAGGCCTGGAGTAAACTCATTACCACCAGGGCTCCCCTTCATCACAACTTAGCAGCTTTTTATGGATTTGTGTTGGATCCGAGTTCAAGTGCTCCAAAAGCAGTGATGTCCTGCCAGTGATTTAACTGGAACCTCAGACAAAAATGTTCCCTTTGCTCTCAGCTCCAGCCTGTGGACCAGGGATGTGTTTCTTTTTNAAAGCAGACAAACCTGCTGTGAGTACTTTGCATTTAATGCTCCGTGGTTTTTGCAAGCCTGGGAACAGTGACATGGGCAGGATTCACTCTGAGCAGGACCTGGCACCGAGGAAATTTTGCAGCTTTTTAAAATGGGACCAAGAAATTCACACCAAAGGCTGAAACCAGTCCCTGAGGGGCAAAATCCTGGTGATTCCTGCTGGGTTTTTACAAGCCAGGTGTGCTGGCAAGAACCCTGCAGTGGTCCAGTGAGGCAGGTAGCCTGACAGCTTCTCTCCATCACATCTTTACAGGTTCGTGGAGTGTCTCCAGACCCAAGGAATTTGGTTCCAGGCATCCTGGTCCTCTCTGGTGCTTTCAGACTTTGAATAGGGTACGGAGCATCCTGCCTGTCCCTCATTCCCTACTCCTCTGAATTGGGACAGCAGGAAAAGGATCAGGTGCTGTGGGCAGCACGAGTCAGAAGGGTGATTTGGGTGGCCAAGAGCAGAGCCAGGGAAAGGTTTCTGAGTGATTACAAAAGACATCACTTCTTGGGAAACAGAGGTGAAACAAAAGAGTGCAAAGAGGCAAAAGCCAAAGCAAAAGGGTGACCAGAAAGTCTGGGATGGGGATAAAGAGCTGGAGGCAGCAAGGAGCAGGAGTGACCCCCACACCTCTCCCCACCACTCAGCCCCATCCTGGCTCATCAACCCCTCATGTCCTGCCGTGGGAGGTGCTGAACCCCTGTGCCCCAGCACACCAGAGCACCCAGCAATTACTCAGCACCATAAAACAAGCCCAGGTTGGGGCGTTTTTCTTTTTTTTTTTTTTTTTTCCCTATTGCCTAAGCAAAAAAAACCCTTTAAAAATAAAAAAAAAAAAAAAAAGCACCATTTGGGGTTTATGCTCTTTCCATTCCCTTCTAACAAAGAGCTGTTTCTTTTCCATTTTTCAGGGGGATGTCAGGAAGCTTTTGGAGTTTGCAGGTCTGAGCAAGGACGAGCATCTCCTCTCTTCCTGCCAGTGACAAGGGCAGCAGTGATCTAACGAAGTGTACACGTTCTAAGTGGGGCTTCTTCATTTGGAAACACTTGCCAGAGCTCCATAAATGGGACTCCTTCATTTCTGACCCTTTGCCCTACTTCAAATGAGCTTTTAAACCCTTTGGAAAACATGCGGTTTTGCTTTCAACTGCATTAACGCTCATAATGTGTTATTTTGGCTCTCCTTGGACATTCAGGTTGAAGGCCCAGATTTTGGAGATTTCGGCTGGCAATGTTGACAAGCAAACCCTACTCAGGGGCTATCAGGCACCCAAGTCAGCTTCTTTTAAAAGCTCTGTTAGCTCAGCTGTATTTTCCTTCGTACACCCAAATCCTTCTGGCCGTGACAGGAGGCTCCGCTGTCCGCACGCTCCAAACGGTTCCTACATAAAGCCCTGAGTGTCCACACGGACGGTGTCAGGACTCACCTGGGCTTTACAAGGCACTAAAGAAAACACTGGTGGCATCTTGCCCTGCTGGCAGCCCTCCAAAATCCCCCAGCTCTGTCCCAGTGCCAGCGGGGACAAAGCCGGTGTGTGCCGGAGCTCGGCGGCCGCTGCCCGCCTTTCTCCACCCTCGGTATTTATTCAGCTTTGTGCCACGAGGATTTGAATTTTAAAAGAGGGATTCTGCAGCTGGAGGGAGCCCAGGCTGGGAATAAGAAGGGAGAGGGGGGAAAGGGAAAGGGCAGGAAGTTTCAGTGCTGTGCAGGGGCGTTGGGATGGTTTCCTGCTGCAGGTCCCCCGTGCAGGAGCTCTGCGAGTGGCCTGTTTGCAGATATCCTGTGAATAGGGATGTTTTCCATCCCTGCTCATTGCCTGCCTCAGTCTGGGCTTTCCTGGTGGATTTCAGATCCGTAGAAATGTATTCACGGAGTCATTTGGGTTGGAAAAGACCTTTAAAGCCAACACTGCCAAGTCCACCACAAACCCACGTCCACAGAAAATACAAAATACAAATCCTCCCATCAAACCCCAAAAATCAGCCAGTTGCAGTCAAAATGATATATTTTTTAATTCTTTCTCACTATTTAGAACCAGTTGGTTTTGAGCATCTGCTTCCTTAAGACATGAAGAAACATTTGCTAACAGATAATTTCTGACAAACTTAAAGTTATGCAATGCACTTCAACCATCCAATTTCATGTTTTGTTCATAAAGATTTCATTCACAACATCCTTTAATCACTGATTTGTGACAGATAAGTTGTTTACATCAGAAAATCATTTTGGCAGGTAAGTTGTTTTACTGTAAGGCATCAGAAAATCATTTTGTGGTAAATACATTTTGACCTGAATTGTCTAAACAATGTTTTAGGTAGGGAGTGCTGAGTCTATTCACCCCACACTGAAAAAAAAAAACATTTCCAGTGGTAAAATTACAGCCTCATCTCCCTTGGTCCCTGTTACAAAGAGCAGAGGGATTTTAGTTCCTCCAAAAATGGCTTTGAGCAGCCCAGCTCTCACCATGATCTGGATGTGGGGTATTTTCATTGAATTCTTTTTATTTCTGGTGAGGGATCTCCTGTTTCTCTTTGCTAATTTCCACTCCCACCAACAGGGTGAATCCAACTTCCCAACCCTCCATCCTCTGGGTATCCCAGGAAAGCATCTCCAGTGGAAAGAAATGCAGCAAAGAACAAGGTGACACCAAGTTTCTTTATGTGACAACTTAAATCCAAGCTGTAGGTGATGGCCTGGCACATAAGAAAGTAACTTTCCTCAAAAATACCAGTATTCTATCCACAAAGAAATGGAAAAGAAGGAAGAAAAACCCTTGCCAGACCACATTTAGGGAGAAGCATCCCGGCATATAAATGTTTTTGGGTACGTGACCAGCTCTTTAAAAAGTTCTGGTGGATTTTTTTTTTTCAGGAAAGCTTTTCATTAAAGTCATATTTATTTTTTTGGGCTTAAGTAATAACGTAAAGCACTCCTACTTCTTCTAACACACTATTAACAGCATAATTAATTCTCAGCAACAGGAAACAGAAACCTTTCTTCTTCACTTCATCATCTCAGAGTCAGACCTTCAGTCTTCTTCCAGGGTCCCTATCAAACAGATGGCTTTTATACTCATAAACATGTTGAGCTCAATTTTCCTCCTGCTGAGTGAAAGATTCAAACAAACCAAACTTCCCTACTACTGCTAGGAAATTCCAAACATCTAGAAATACTTTTACAGATGTTCCTTGGCAAGTGGCTCTTCGAAATGTGTGTGGTTCGAAAAAGCCAAGCCCACAGCAATGAATTTCACTGATGAAAATCGCTGATTAAAATAAAAATTAAGGGGGGGAGGAGAAAGAAGGGAATGATAGAAAATAAGAGAAGCAGCAGACTTTTAGCTGGATAACCCAGTTTGGGAGGGCTTGGGACAAAGCACTTTTTAAATTTCTATTTATTTGCAAGATGGAACCCTTCAAGCTAAACTGGGTTGACTTTTAAATGAACAGTGTCCAAATTTCAAGACAGCCTTGGCACATTTCTCGCTTCAAGGATGGGAGCCGGTGGTTCAACCACACTTGGAGCCCGAGCCAGGCCAATTTTTGGTGGTTAAGACTAATTTTAGAGGGTGAAATTTCAGGGATGCAAATCCATGCAAGATGGAATCCTCACAGATACAAACAGCCCTGGTTGTTTGCTGCTTTTGGGAAGAGCTCTCCTCGATTTCAGGTCTCGCTGTTGTCACACTGCTCTCATTCCCATTTACGAGACATTTATCCTGTTAAATCCTAATCCCTGCATACAACTAAAGCTGATCCACCAGTGGAGAACTCTGCTGAATGCTGGGACAATAATCCAGATGTTTCACCTAGTAAATACATGAGATATTTTGCTGTCTGCCAAGCCTTGCCTTGGCAGGCAGAACCTTTGTTCTCTCACCGATGAACGCAGAGGAATTTCCAGAGGGATTTAGCAATGGAGGGAGTGGATGAAGAGCGGGGAAAATTGCAGAGAGTCAGACTCAGATCCACACAGTCCTACACTGGCTGGGAAATCAGCAAGCAGAGCAGGGTACAATTTTAAAGGTATTTTCTGAAGGTGGAGTGGCATCCAGGGCACGACTCCGCTGCAGTGAAATGCCACAGCGCCAACCCTCAACTATTGGCTCCAGGAGTAAAACATATTTAATGAGGTTTGGAAATCTGGGATGCCACCACTTCTCCCCTCTCTTTTTCCAAGCAATAACCCTCCCCACAATTTTTTTTTTTTTTCTTATAATGGCTCTCTGGTTTGGTGGGTTTTCCAGCATTCTGCATTTTTTTCCTCTCCCTGAGTTCGTGTTCGTTACACATGAAACCATCTCCAGACCCCTGGGAAAAACCTCATAAAAATTCAGGAATTATATCATCTCCATGCTGTTTTTAAGGAAAAAAACAATCTGCTTTTTTGGAAAGGCTCTAGTGAGCATTAGCAGCACTCTCTCCTCCACACTCTGTGTGTGTCTGGTTACCTTGCCCTGAGCCAAACAGCTTCATTAAATCTCATTTAAGCGCTGGCTGTGGTCAACTCTTGTGACTCCAACCCCGAGCTGGAGCAGAAAATCCACAACCTCTACACACAAAGCTCATCTCGTTGGGCCAATATTATTTTCATCTTCCTGAACATCATTGTCTGCTCTATGCAACCAATTAGAGGCACTGTTAGTTTTGGAATCATCTCAACAGAGTGTGTGCAGATCAGACAAACTCAGGACTTCAAATAGGCAGGCGTATTTTTTGGCTAATATTGTCTGATAAGGCAGCATTATCTGCACCTTTTTCCCTCAGCTGGCTCTCACCCTGTTTGAAATAATTCTATTTTACAAGCTGGATGTCAACAGTACCTGTTTATGGAAGGTGACACCGGCTCCCCCCTGCCGCTGGTGTTATCGAGGAGGAAGCACTAAGTGGGCGTGTGAGTATTTTTAAAGTACACTGCAAAAATAAAATAACAAGGGGGCCCCTGGTTTATCCCTCTGCTACCAAAATAATGAGCCTGCCACCTACAAATGTGCTGCTCTTCTGGAAGAAATCCTTGTTTCTTCTCGCAGGAGAAAATATTGAGGGTATCTTGGAAGTGAAACAATTTGTTTTCCTGGTGTTTGCTGGCTGGATTTCAACTAAAAATTTTGGGGTTTTGGGGTTTGTATTTTTTTTTTTCTTTGCATGACAAGTGCTGTTGGTCCTGCATTGTAGAATGGAAGAAAGAAATTATCATTTTCATCTCATTCTGGCTCTCCTCAATGCAGTCACTGGATGTCAGAACCAGTGAGAAATCAAGAACTTCTTGAAAGTGTCTGCACAAAACCCAACACTTCCATATAAAAACCATCATTTCCATATTAAAATTTCCATATTAAAAGCCTTAATAGAGGGTTTCTTTATTACAATCTCATGCACACACACAGGACTATGTAGAGGCAGGAATTAATCAATCCCAGTTTTGAAAGCACAGATTTCAGGGCTGATAATCAACATTTCACAGCACCTTTCAAAGCAACTTTTAAAGCTGCATAAGCAGTTTCTGTCCCTGTCTAAAGCAAAACAAGCAAAACCCCAGGGGTGGATGTGTCCAGCAGGTGCTCCCAGGTGCTCTTACACATCTGGTGGCAGTGTCCCTGCTTCAGGACCCCAAAACTCTTACAGAGAAATTTCTGTCTCTAAAATTCATTTCTAATAGTGACAACAGCTCCAAACAATTCCCAAAAGGGTGGAGCTGCCCTTGGAAAATCCAGGGTTTCAGTTTTCCTGTGCTGTGTGCAGTGGGTGGGGGGTTATTTGGGATTGGGGTGCTCTTAGGGCACTTCAGATTCTGCAAGCAATGAGAGAACACAGGGAGAGAAAATTTGCAATTTGGGGCGAAACTGTAGGATGAAAAAGTGGGGATATTATTTAAGCAGTGGTAGGATTTATCTCACACTCAGGTAATCTTCTAAATCTCCATATAAAATTAATTAATTACTACTGGGAAAATTACAGTCTAAGAAAACTATTACAACAATCAATTCCAAGCTTGCCCAAATGTAGGATAAACAAACCAGGAATTCCTTCATGTGTCAGTGATGCCTTAATCCTAGCCCCAAAGAAAAAAATCAATTTGACTAGACTTTTGCCAAAACAAAAAATGATTTAATTTTTTTTTTTTTAAATTTTGCTTAATGAAAGATTGTGATGCCAAACACGTTACATTTGGCACATCTGATGTTCAAACACATCCAGCTCCCAATACCCTCAGATTTTTATTTGGGTTAATTGAGGGACTAACAGAGTAGAAGCATTTTTCTTATTTTATTTTCCAAATGCTTTTCTTGTAACCACTGAGGACAGGGTGCAGATATGAGCAGAACTCCATCCCATCAGGAATTTCTGCTCATTTTCTTACCAGAGTATCCAAATGTGTTTTTTCTAGAGAAAATCATGTGCCTGTGAGCTTTGCTGTGGTCAGACAGCAGCAGCCTCTTGTTCTGTGTTTAAGGAGCTAATAAAGACAAACAATGAAGAGACCTGGTACCAGACCTAGCCCAAAATTATTCCTCCTCCAGTTCCCTTTTACCACAAGGCTGGGTTATAACCCAGCCCAGCCTGGCCCAGATGAGGTTTTCCATGGACCACAGTGGGATTTGGGTCAGGCTCACAGCAGCTGAAAGCAAGGAATTACATTGAGAGGGAGGAAAGGAAGGGAAAACAGCTCAACAGCCTGAGCTGGGCCAAATTCTGGAGATGCACCAGGAAAAAATCATCCCGTTGTTGCTTTTTTAAGGAAATGAACATCCAGCACAGAGACACTGAATTTGTTACAGAATGATTTAAAATCAGCCTTCTGAGGGGGTGTGTGCACGTGGAAAAGCAGGTCTGAGACATAAATATATTCCTTTTGTTGACAGTGGAAGAAACACTGTTTCCCTTGGTCCTAGCAAAGAGCAAACAGTTGCTCTGATAGTCTTGGCAAATGAAAAACTTTATTTTTATCAGACAGAGAAGGAAAACCCCGTGCAGCCACTGCCAAGGAGTTCCACACTACGTGACATGTCCCATTTAATCCCCCTGCTCCCAGGGAGGAATACTCACAGCACATCTGCTTCACTGAGGGGATTCTCTTCACTCCCCTCCCCTTCTGGGTGGGAATGTGCAGGACAATCTTCCTTGGCTTCCACAGAGGAAAGGGTTCTTCCAAAAGTGAAGATATTTTTAGGGGTCAGCACACTGTCAGCTGTATCCCGTGCTATCCTGGACAAAGGACAATTATTTGAGATCTCTGGTGCAGGTGGCAGCTGAGGGTGGGGATGGTCTGGCAGCTGGGTGGGTGCAAGGCACCTCCTGCTCTTCATCTCCCTCTGGAAGAAAGGCCTGCCCATCTCCTGACTCATTTGGACCAGAGAAAGTCCTCTGGAAAAGGCAAACCCTGCAAGGCAGCGTTCCCAATGTGGGAATGCTCCCAGCACTGCAGTTAACCCTTCCCTTGTGCTGAGCCTCATCTCCAGGGAGATCAGTTCACTTCATCTGCAGGGCTGAGCTGGAATCAGCTAAATAACCTCTGCTGGGCTCAAAACAGGGCTGGAAGGACTGAAGAGAGTTGTTACTCCCAGTTTTATCCACCGAAGGAGCAATAAAGCCCCACCCCACATTTGTGTAACAGCAGAGATCGGCTCCATCATAAATCCGGGATCACTGCTGCACTCTTCCTTCCCTGGCCTCTACTCTTCCATGATTTTTCCAGGAAAATAAATTTTCCCTTCCTGCTTTATCCTACATTTTCCTGATTTCACTTTGACCCAGGGACCAGTGTTTTAAAACTCCTGCATTCCCTGTTTTGCAATGAAACCCAAGGAAATCTCCGGGGATAGCTGCACTCTGCCACAGTGGGGTTTCTGGAGGTCTGGGCTCTCTGAGCTCTTTCCTTCCTTATTTTCACTCCCCAACAGCTGGCTCTTAGCAGGCAGGCTGGTGCTTAAAGCACCTGATATGATGTGAGAAAGCAAAATAATCACCTGCCAAGGATTTCATCTTCATAAAAGGCAAGGTGTAAGATCAAGTTTCAAACCGCGCAGGAGCCGGGCGCGCGCCGTGACAGCGCCGTGAACCCCGAGGAACCAACTCCTGTTAACTTTGAGAACACAACATTCATCTCCTTGCCTTGCCAGACCCTGCTCTTGGCAATGCTGGGCCTTTCTGTGAGGAGAACTCAAGGGAGAATGGAAAAAGGGAGAAAAAGAGGGAGAAAAGGGAGCTTCAAAGCCCTGCCGTCATCCACCAAACATCTCCAGCAGAGATGCGTTCTCCTCTTCCATAATTATGTTTGGGATCAATTCTCCTTTGCAGCTCAGCCAAAAGTGTTGGATTCACACCTGGTTAGCCAGGGAGAATTTGCCCATGCACACGGATGATGGGAAATTGAGAATAAGGGCTTTCTTCTCAGTGCACACATCAAGGGAGTGGGTTTTTCCTGGGAGGAAATTTGTTTGGAGGAAGTTTAAACTTTAATAAAAAGCTGGCAGGGCAGCTGTCATGATAAAAACTCTTCTTTTAACTAAGATGGACTTGTGGTGCAGCTTTGGAGAACTGAAGATTTGCTTTTCATCTTTAATTAGGTTTTTTGCCTCATTCAGCTCAGAAAGATTTTTTTAAAAAAAGAGATTTAAGGTCTCAGTTGTTAAGACAGTGATTTTTCTGGCTGAATAAATATTTATGTTGTTGCATATTATTTTTACTGGTTCATGGATGGATGGAGGGATGGATGGATGGAGGGATGGATGGATGGATGGACGGAAATAACATTTCTGTTTTTAGAGGAAAACTGAATCTCTTCCTTCACTGATTTTCATTTCCACCTCTGCAAAATAAAGGCCAAAACAGGTGGCAAAGGAGGTAACTCTGATTTAGTGGCCACCAAGCATTCTTTTTCATCCCTGGACTCTAAAGCTTTTTCCAAAAGAGAAATTCAACCCCTTTGCCGAGGGGGTAAGGGATTCCTGATATTTGGAAGCCCAAAACACCGGAATTGCCTGGGGCCAGTTTCAGGAGTGGCTGTGAGGAAGAAGCTTTGGCCCACAGGGTTTATCTGCCTTGGGCACATTCCAGCACCAGCAAAGATTCCAGCCTTTCCCCCTCAGAACTGCCTAGAATTGTCCTTCCTTAAAGGAAAATTGTCCTAAACCAAATTAAAACCCAGCTCTGAAACCTGTCTAAACAACAATCAAGTGCACTTTATTTGATCAAACGCATCAGGGCAGGAATTTCCCCTTCTGCTCCAAATTTTGGCCATGATTTCCAAAAGGTTCCTCTTCTACATTAATTTATGTATTTCTGAAGAAGTTTTTTCTCATAAAGGTTTGGTCCTGACATCTCCTTGAGGCTCTCTTACTGCTGTTCTCACAGGGATGTGCTCCTGGTGGATTTTGCTGTAGCTGTGATGGGCTTGGTTAAAAGACAAGAAATTTGCTGCTTGTATTTCAGATTTGTGTGCCTTGGCTGGTTTTAGCTCTATTACATCCATTAGATCTATTTTAGATCTATTATTTGGACTGATAACTATTATTAAGGAATTATGTCCTTCTATAGATTTTACATGTCCCTTTACACAGCAGATCAATACATTTCAGTGCGTGACAAGCTACAAAATCGATCCTACTAATTAGTGACTAATTACATGTATATGTGTCCGGGCATTAAATGTGTAAAAAATGGGATTTGAGGAAATTTTTTGGCGTAATCCCTGCAGGGTGTGAGTGAGAATAGATCCACAGGGAGGCAGGATCAGCTAATTACTCTTCTCCCCCTCCCCTCGATTTTCCTGTCTCCCTGTTTTGTGTGTTTCCAAACGAGTACACGATAATTACTTCATTAGGAAACTATTAGAAGGGAACAAGAGAAGATGAGTCACTCGCTTTTTGTCCCTGCTTTTATCTGATGGTGAGAAGCGAAGGAATTTTAAAAATCTTTTCTAGGTCACCGATCCTTCCAAGTGCTCGTGCCCATCTTCCCTCCTCCCTTCCCCCTCCTCGACTCCAAGCGATTTTGCAGAGCCCGGTGTGGATGCAGGAATCTCCCCACGAGGAGCCTTTTCCACTAAAAAAGCATTTATTTAATTCCCTTTTCTT
>WEIU01006566.1:111488-132991 GCA_013389925.1 Aegithalos caudatus | reverse complement strand
TAATTTCTTCTGAATTATATTTTGTGGCTCTCAAACTTTGGCTCAGAAGTTCTCTCACACTGAAAGAACTGGATGGAAATATTTGAAGACAAGGGGAAACATTTCAAATTGAAAAAAAAAAAAATAAGAAGCTTTTCAAACCCCGTGTGTTGCACAATACTCCTCCACCCACATTTAGGTCCTCACTGATAATATAATTTAAAAATTGCTTCATACATTCAGGTTGCTTTCTTTTTTTCATGGGATGTCTTCACTCTATAACTTCAACCACCATGTCAAGAAAATGACAAAGAGGAGGTTCCAAATCCATATTTGAGCAGTAAAATAAATGATCTGGTTCCCAGAAGAGCTGAGCACTCTGGACTCATGAGCAGGGATGAGGATTCCAGTCCTTTTTAAAATGGAAACCTTGATATTTATTGCATCAGAAATGTATTTATCATCTTCTGGAAAGAAGATCTGGCACGTTTTGGAGAAAGTTCCCTCAAAGAATGGGAACTGGGTCCCTTGCTGGCTATTTAATCACAGTATCAGCTTGCCTTGCTGTTTTCCAAGACATTTCACCATTGACTTGCCAAAACATGTGAGGTCTCCTTGCCCCCAACTGCCACTTGGATTAAAAGTGATTGACAAGGGATAGAATTAAGGTCTGATTCAGAATTCACAAGGTTTAAATCCTTCTGGTAAGAAAATACTTTGATTCCACAAGGAAGAAAAAAAAAAACAAACAAACAAACTAAAAATACTCCTTGGAATAACCCTCACGAGTTAATATTTGAATATTCCAGGGGTATTGCAGCAAGAGTCAAAAATCCAAGGAAAAGTAACTCTAAGCAGTGGCTGGTTCCAGTTCCTTGAAACAACAACAACAAAACCATGAGGCTTTGAGATCAGAATCTCCTGGTGTGATTTGCATATTGATACAGAGCAGATGTTTCAGAAACAAATGCTGCTGCATCTGCTGATGGATCGGCTTCAGCTGCCTGCAGAGGAGTTCAGTGGGGGTGGAGTGGCACATTTGTCATTCTCATCGACTTTATAAGTCCTCTGTTGACCCAACAGTACCTGAATAATTTTTTTTTCCCCTGTAGTAAATTAGACAGGGAAGCCTGCAGGGGAAGATGTGGGGAAGGGGGGATTTTTTCCCAGATCACAGGAGAGGTTGGCTGAGGCTGCAAGGATGAGTTCTGCTCTTCATTCTTACACCCTTCTGCTCAGCTTTTTTGTTCCCTGTCTTGGATAAAAGGCAGAAAACAAAAATAAGTGGTCAAAATATTGGTCCTGTCATTCAATAACTGTCATTGTTTTATTTTCATGTCAGTTTATCCTGATGTGGGCCCTCCCAGCATTTCTGGAGGAGTTACATGAACACCCTTAGGAGCTTTGATGTTCCAGTGGTGGATATTAAACCCTGAGCCCTGAGAGTAAAATCTGGGCAGTGAAACAAACATTGGTGGCTTGAATGACAAATTTCTCAAGGGTTTTTTGAGGAGAAGGAAAAGCCAAGGGCATTGAGGTGGACTGAGTGAAGTTCCTTCTAAACAACAACAAGCAAACTGAAGTGTCCCAAAGAAGTGAGGTCACCGTGTGTTTGCAGCTCCTCCCAAGCACTGCAGCTCAGTTAAAGCAAAAGGACTAGGGGCTGTGCACAAAAAAAAGAAAAAAGGATGGAAATTCAGGGGCAAAAAGATTCTGGTCCTCAGAAGAAAGAATTTCCTTGGAGGCTCAGCACCATAAATGTGCTGTACAAACAACGCCCAGAACCCCGCATTAGAGAAAACCAAATAATAGGTGCCTAAGGAAATAGCTGGGATTTAGGGGGCTTAAACCCAGGCCCTGCTGTGATACAATAGCCTTATTAAGCACGATATTTTATATAGGATCCAGAGAGCTGGAAGGGTTTGTGGCGTGTTTGGGTAAGGATCAGGGGGATTTCGGGAGCTGTGACCTCATCCCGCATTCGGCGCTATCAGAGCTGGGCTGCTGAAGGGCTGCAGGGTTTGGGGAGGCAGAGCCCAGAGCAGCCCTGCAGCCTCAGGCTTTACCAGCCTGGAGCCTATAATTGGGGTGTTTTTTTTGTGGGGGAAGTTCAAGGCCACCCAAAGAGCGTTTCACAGTGCTCACCAAACCAATAAATGCCGGAGTTAGGAAAGGCCACAAACCGGAGCTGCCGGCCAAGGCTTGGCTGCTTGGCTCCTTTGGACTTTAAAGCAAATTGTGTGGCTAAAACCTCCTGCACCTCTTGGAAAGCTTTGGGCTTCACCTACCCACCGAAGCCAAAGCATCTGGAAGAGGGGAAAAAGTCTCCTGTGACCAGGAATGGCAATTATTATTAATTATTCCTCAGAATAATTAGGTCTTTGCCGGCTCTGAAGGTTCTTGCGTTATCATAGGACCACACAATCATGGAATGGTTTGGGTTGGAGGGGAGTTTAAAGTCCAGGCAGTTCCAACTCCCTGCCACAGCCAGGGACACCTTCCACTAGAGCAGGTTGCTCAAACTCTTCAGATTCTGGATGTTTTTCCACGTGGGAAGGGATGGATGGAGCGGGAGGGAGCAGGGAGTGCATCAGGATGGTCCCATTGCACATCTGCCTGGTGTGTTGGCACCTAACTACACAAACCTGTCTCCAAAATGCATGGTAGGAAGTGGGAAAGAAATGTGGAAGCACTTAGAGCAGTGAATCAGCCATGGGGATTTTTATAAAGCTTTAATTTTGTGTTAGAGCAAAATGAAGTAGCCCCAAACTTGGGGAGCACCACAAAACGGGTAGCCTTTAAACATCTGCCTTTGGGTCCAGTTAAATCAGACGGCAAAGGACATTTTCCATGGAAGTTTGGGGCTCTCAGCTGATGTGGGATTACATGTGGTAGATTGTGTCTGTGTTGATTCTGCCTCAGAAATTGCACATTGGGATGTGGCACTGCCCGGGTTTGGGCTTGCTTGCAAAGTTCTCTCTCACCATCCATATGAACACACTCTCCAGGTTAAATCAGGCTTGCCTAGAGGCTCAATCCAGAATCAATCTCCAACACTTGTGATGCTGGAATAGGACTCTGGAGCCATGGATACAGATTCCTTGGGGATTTCTTAATTTTTTTTTTCTGTGTAAGAGTTTCTTATCACCATAAATTCTGCATAACTCTGCTATGAAACAGATTAAATGAAACTTTTGAGAGGAAAAATCAGACTTTTCAGAGTGTGAGATACATCTGCTCCCTGGGCAGAACTTTGGGGGTGTTATCTCTGGAATCTCTCTTTATCTGGACATACTCAAGAAATCGTGCTCATGGGTATAAATCAATATACCTATTTAAATCAAGAACTTAACAACAATTTACCTGTTTGGGACTCCAAGGTGCTAAAATAAAGTCCTAAACTGCATTAAAGAATTTAAATACATGGAGGTTTGCTGAGGGCAATCGATGACTTTGATGTCCATTGGCTCAGGCTGTAACAGCACAGATAATCAGAGTGCCATTAACAAAGTGTTCTTTCTGCCTGAAAATTAAATTAGCTGAGTCTGATACATTTTATATCCCTTGGTGACCCAGCAAAGCGGGAATATAAAAGCCATCTGACGTACTTTGTCTTTGGCTGTTTTGGGAAGCTCCTCAGCTGACGTGGGAAGCAAATGTTCCACAGTCTCATGGGGTCTTTCTCTGGGCTGACTGGTTTATAGCTGGGGGAAGAAAAAAAAAAAAAAAAAATTAATCCTCAGCTGGTTTCAGTAGCTATTTGTTACCAGCTTAAAGATCAGGTTCTTCAAGGTAAACTGAAAATGACAATTGGAAAATAAACATGAGCCACTTGGTGTGTGTCCTCTGTTGGGCTGAAATGCGACCCGTGTGGGGAGAGGTTAAAGGGTTAAATCGTGCCTCCCTCATTATGGCCCTGGAAAAAAAAAAAAAAAAATAAAAATTCCCTGGGTAAACTCAGAGGGGTGAGGCAGCTCTGAAAGGCCTCAGTGCTGCTTGATGAGGCTCTGCAGTGACATGTGATACCCAATTTCTGGAGTGTCACGGTTATCAACCATTCAGGATTATAAGAACTGATGTCAAAAAGTGTCGAGCAGCCGCTCTCCCCTTGCTCTGGTTGTCACTCTGAGCTCAGAAGAAAAGCATCAGGGATGTTTACACATGGCAAAGTTATTAAGGGCCCTCGCAGAGGGGTTTAAAGGCTGCAGTCTCACCTGGAAGATGGCTGGCTTGATCTTAGCCCTTTCCTCCTGGCTGGAATACCTTCCTCATAAAAACCGAAATGGGCCCCAGAGAACATTTATGTTCCCCAGCCTCATCCCTCCCTCTGATTTAAACCAGCTCCCAGTAAGAGATTTAAGACCACCCTGAATAGAGCTGCTTGTCAGGCTGCTCATTTAGGGTCAGAAAGCAGCAAAGCATTTCAGCATGTGCCCAGAGTTTGGGCACCTGCTCAGTCCTGTTTTCTACTGACTCCGAGGTGCTCCCAGCTGACAAAATTAAAGCACTTCCCTATGACTTACATTAAATGTAATTTTTTTTCTTTTTTTTTCAAAAACAGAGTCTAAATATGGATTTCTGAGAGTAGCTGAACTTCAGATGTTCCTTTGTGAGATCCTTAGTCACAGGCTTTGGGGAGAAAAAGGCTCCTCTCACAGCACACGTCATTTTTCTCCTTCAGCAGAAAATAAATTCTTGCTTCGAATTAGTAAAGAGAAATAATATATTGAGGGATAACACACAGTGGTGCTCGTGGGACCCAAGTCACCCCTGCTAACAGACATCCAGAGGCAAAGCATTGATTCCTGGTCCTAAATGGGGCACTTTGAGGAAGCTCTTAAATTGTCTGTAAAATACCTGCCTGCTGTAGTCCTATTTTCTCTGTGATACTGGAGATTCCCTTCTTCCATCTGTGTTTTACAGGCCTCACCTTTCCTGACAAGCACCCCAAAATGTGAGAATACAGCAAATTGAAATGACAGATGCTGGTGTTTTCAAAATATTCCATTTGACCAGAAACAATATTTTCCAGCTATCAGGACATCTCCAAAACTGCACTTTTTGGTGACCAATTTATTTGCCAATAAAATACTGCCTTCCTTGGCTCATTAGCTAATCATGGTCAAATTTGGGATGAATATATGGCTAGCATTTTACACATGAGCCTGACTTGACCCTTTCTCAAGGAGAAGCCACTGGATCTTGGAAAATATCATCAGGCTGTCAGCATTTATCAGAGAACAAGTTCATAAAAGGCTTGAATAAAGCTGAGTTGCTCTACCTTTATGATGAGTGTTGAGATGGAGATTTCCAAAGATAAGAAAATAGGCATTCACAGTGCAATTCCACTATTTTAGTATGGTATTGACTTTTTTTTTCACTTTGCCAGACACTTTGCATCCTCATTTTTCCTTTGGGAATGCAGTGCTGATGTGGGTGAGGTCCAAGGGTGGGTGAATGGTGATAACAGCAAATCTGTGTTTGTGTTATTCCTTCCCTCCTTACCTTAGCAAGGTGAGGGACCAGGTTCATGCCTTTCTTTATTTCCCCTGTTCTGTGTACCACCAAAAAAAAGCCACCCGTGAATTTATTTAAAGCCATTCTATCTTTACAACACATAAAAGAGCAACGAGGAAAATCAGCCAGGTGATTCAGCCCCAAGCTGTGACATTGTCAGTAATTTACACAACAACTGCTCAGTTTATTTTCCCCTCATTCTGGCCCTGTGTAAAAACGGGGTTAATTTTCTTGGTTGTGGGTCTATTTAAGGAACACACATTGTAAGGGCTCCTTCTCAAAGGGAGTTTTGCTATTTTAAGCCCAAGGGTTGTGTTCCAAAGCCTTGATGTCTCCCTGCAAACACTGCAGCGGCCAATTGCTTGTCACAGCCTAAGCTGCTTTATCAGCAACATGATCAATGGTCTCACCACAACTTAAAGGCAGGAACATTTCTCCTGCAAGACTCTGGACTTTTCCTCTGCTACTGGCCCATGTGGATAAACCATTGAAGGGAAAGGAGCAGCTCCACACTCTCCATCAGCACGTTGCCACAGCAAATCGCTCACATCCAACAAAACTCCTCTGGAAGATGCAATCCCTGAGTTTTCCTGAGTGATTGGAAGATCTTTGCCCTGTGGTGAGTGAGAATGAAGCAACCTGGTATCTGGAGAATCAAAAGGAGAGATTAGACAGCAGCAATAGTTCTTGGAAATCATCCAGTACACTCATTATTGGGAACCTTTTCCAGGGAGGAGATGCATAAATAAGCAAGGGTTTAAAGTGGAGGAGGAGGTTTCTCTGTGGCGATGTAAAAATGAAGTGTGGTAGCGTGACCTTTTCAGAATGCATTTAAACTTCCTCTGCCCCCCCTGGGCTATCCCATATCTGTGTGGTTCACATTACCCTGCTCCCAGAAACATTTGCTCTCCAACAGGAGGGCGTTGTTATCCCTCTTCTCTTCATGGTGACTCCTTCCAGAGGTCCAGCCAAGCTCCTTTCCAGTCCTGCCGCTCTCTCCCCCTGCCCAACTGTTTAAAATATTCTGTTTTCCTTCTCCAGGTCGGAGGGGCTTGTATATTTAAATTTCTCACGCCTGTTAAAGCTCAGGCAGGTCCCATTACAAAGTCAATACCCAGGAATGGAAAACATCTTCCAAAGTTTCAAGCGAATTCTGCCCAAATTTAGCAGGCGGTGTCCGACTTTGCTCCCCATCCATAAACTCCACGCTAATAAGAAAGGGTTTGCTACATCTGGATCCTGCCTGGGCTGTGATTGCAGATAAGTTTTGACCTAGAGAGAGGGGCTGGGGGTTGGTTTGGGTTGCACATTTTCCCCTCTCACCTCTGACACGGCCAACACACGATAACAAGGGGAGGGAGCTCCCCGAGGGACAGCGCTCAGGGTCGCCGCGGATTAAACGTTCTCAGGCACGGCTCCTTCCAAAGGCAGGAGCAGGGAAGAGCTCGAAGAGCCAGAGCCTGCTGATTAAGGGCCTAGGAGGATTTTCCAACCCCATCTCGTGGAGCTACTTGCTGTACAACCACCCAAAGTGTGCTTTGACAGAGGCTCAAGTTTGCTATTTAAAGATCAGCGACAGCGGATGAAGGCTGAGATGTTTGTTTCACTTTGTCCTCTCACTCAAGCTGGACTTTTTTTTTTTTTTTTTTTTTTTTTTTTTTTTTTTTTTGCTAATGTTTTAGGAATGTTTCCTTATCAGGATTATAAAAAAATAAATACGGCTAGCACTTTGGCAGTCAAAAAGAACAATATAGATTAGAAAATGATTTAGTGCCCTTACTTCACTAACCAACCCAGATTGCCTGATCTCAGGAGCAATTATCCATGTGAGTAATTCTCCTGTGTGAAGATCTTTGCTGAAAGCAGTGGAAGTGTTTGTGCAAGCAGAGTTACATAGCTTCAGATTCGGGCCTCAATTTCCTCCTCTTGAATTTGAGAACAGATTGTTTCCTTTATAACTTCTTTTTTGAGGGAAAAACAATTCTCTTCTGAGGGTGAAATTCAATGGAAATGCTGCATTTGGATGAAAATTCTCTTCATTAAATGTCACTATAAGGAATTTGTTACATGTAGTTCCTCTCCAGACGTAACTGTGCTTATCAGAAATTCTCAGTAGATTTCTGACTCATATGTGGCTCTTCTTGACCATTTTCATCAGATTTGACGACTTCATAGTTCCATTAAAACCAAAAGATTTTAACCAGTTCTCACCACTCATTTATGGGGTGATACCACCAAAGGTCGGTAGCCTAAAAAACACAAAAAAGCATGAAAAAACTTGCAAAACAAACTTGAAATCTGCACAAAGCTCAAAATGAACAGATGAAAACTGTATAATTATCAAATCAATTAAATAAATCACCAAAAACACGATGTTTACCTATGGAACATGGGAAATTTCTGCTAAAACCACCTGAGACATCATTATTGCTACTGATATAAATCAAATTATGCTGCTTTATGGGAGTGATAGACAGCTAAACAAACCCTGGGTTTAAATATGTGGATTCTGGTGGTTTCCCCCACAGAATTTGTGAATAAAACCAGGGTAGCTACTCCAAAATGTGCCCTCTGACACTGGAATACGCTTTAAACTGTGATCCAGGGTGTCATGGCAGGAGCTTCATGTTTCAGAAAGGTTTCCACAAACTTGGGCTCCTTATTCCATGACAATTCATTAACACTTCCAGGCTTCAGGCAAAACAAGAACAAGAAGCATGACCCTGCTCACTAACAATATCCACACTTGGAAACCAAGCTGATGATTTCAGTGCAGCCCTTCCATGAGGAACTCTGGCAGACTTCAGCTTAAAGAAAGAAAAACAACTTTAAACGTCACCTCCCAATAAAAGGAGGTTAGGCAGGATTATTCTAAGGTCCCACCTGACTTGGAAATGTATAAATGTGTGTATGTGCTTGGATAATTTTAGAATTTTTGTGAAGTCGAAAGGCACATTTTCAGATAAGTGCTGGGAACACTTGGCAAGCCCATTTGAAACATGCTGTAAGACTTTTGGACATAGCATGTATTTATAAACCACAAAAAAAAAAAAAATACATTCTATCTCTTGTTTTGTCTCAGCATTAATGGTCAGCTACACTGAGAATGTTTAGAAGGAACTCCAGGCACGTTTTGGAGGATAAAGCTGGGAGCTGCACGTTCACCTCGCCGTGGGACAACTTTTTACTCCGATTACTTTAAATTTTCCCTGGTTGAAAGCAAGGGGAATCACCTGAGAAGTGACAGCAGCTCCTATTTGAACAGCAAAGCTCTGTTTCAAAACCTCCTCTGTCCCAGCGTGGCAGAGTAATACAGATGCCTTTGGGGCTCTCCAGCATTTTCACAGAGAGCCCATTAACTTGGATCCAAATCTAGGCTTGGCCAGACATTTCAAGTCCACAGAGAAAAGATCTGAAAAGCTTTATCTGAGCCTGATAACCATCACAGCTAAAGTATGGCTTGGCTCCTGATTTACAGAGGAAAGGAGAACGGTCCAGTTGTGCTGATAAAGTCCTAGCAAAGTGAAACCAAATAAATCTCAGAGATGCCATCAGCTTGTTTGTTTGCTTGCTTGTTGTCCGATGACATCAGCCCAGTGCCCGGTTTATCTTCATTTTAACTTGAACTGGATCCTTGTTCAGGCTTTGCCAGAGCTGTGCCAAAGGCACGTAGCAAAACCACATCAAATTCGTCCAGTTTGATGTTTGCTTTGTAAATGCTCTAAAATGGGCTTGACTCTGTCCCAGAGGATCATTAAAGTTCCTGAACTTTCCGGGGCAAGCGCGACCGAGTTCAAAGCAAATCTGGGCTTGATTTACGGTCCTGATTGGAGACCAAGGAAAAAGTCAAATTCACAGTCTGGGTTTTGTGTTGGGTTTCTTGTGCAGTCTCAGCCTGAAACTTGGAGGGAACCTCAGGGGGTTGGAGGTGCAGGAACACCGAGCCCATTGCTGGTACAGCTGGCGAGGGCTGGCACAGCCCGAGGAGCTCCTTGGCAGCTCACGTAGCCTGAGGACTTTGCTCTGGTGCCAAACGAAGCAGTTTGCTGCTAGGAGCATTTAAAAGATGAATAAAGTGACACTGGAACACGGCTAAATAGTTTTTTTGGAGATAAGCTGGGGAGTTTCATGGCAGTTGGGCTGGTAGGACATCAGCTCCCACCGCTCCGAGCATTTTGAAGCATTCCAAGCTTCAAAGATGCCAAGCTTCAAAAATTCCAAGATTAGTTACTCTCAGAATCACAGGGATGAGAAAGCTGTGCCTGGTAGAAAGGGTAGGGACAATTCTGCAGGATTTGGGAGCGTTTTGGGAATACCATGTCACCGTTTTGGGGCGCAGATGCCAAAAGCACAGGGCTTAGGGGAAGTAGGTGTTGCGCCGTTGTCACTTTTTATGGATGAAGGTCTCGGAGAACAATGCTCCAGCAGGAGCCACTGGGAGGGGAGCCAAGTGGAAATATCCCATCACAGCCAGTGTTTGCTGGGAGGATGAAGCCTCAGTGCCTCGCCATGACTTCACTGACACAAAGTGCCTGGAACAAAAGAACAATGCATTCGGGCTTGGAAGAGTTCTCCTTGTTTGAATGCATAATAGTGCTTATTGGACAATGAACTCCTTGTAAGATCATGGAAAAACCATTGTGGAAGGTCTGGAATACCTTTTTGCTGCCAACCCTGGCCCAGATTACTGCAGATTTTATTTCAAAGTGTTCCGGAGAGTTTGAATGTTCAGTTTGTTTCCGCAGGAATCACCCCTGCATCAATGATTTTCTGTTTATCCCCATCCTTGCTCTGCTCCACATACCCTGATATGAGTTAATTCCAAGACAATGAGCTGGAATCAGTGTTTTTCTTGGAAAAAAAAAATGTTCCAAGTCACCAGCATTCCCCTTGCCACGAGTGCAGTTGTGGAGCACAATGAGGAAGCCTGTTTGAAGGAATTCTCTGCTCATCTGGGATTGTCCCAGGGGAAAGACACCCACGGCTCCAACCCAGGAGTGAACTCACCCTCAGGAGTCCAGGATTGCTCAGCATCCCCACACAGGAATGGGTTGCCACAGGCTACAAAGAGCCATTGTATGAAACCATCCAAGTCATCCTGGGTTGGGATAAATGGGGTGAATAAAGGACCTGACACGCACCAGGCTTTGAGCTCAGTCCTGGATCTGAGAGATTTGAGAGCCCTTGGATCTGTTTGGGCAGCACAGCAAAGTACAAGGAGGTGGTTTCCAAGTTGTGACTTAATGGAGACCTCAGTAAAGGGTTGGTTTTAATCTGGTTTTTATTCCCCTTCCTATAAAAAATTCCTTCCAAGTGTGATATAAAATATGAGGAAGTTGGTGGTTTGTCAAAAACCTCCCTGTCAGTCCTGTTCAGCAGTAGGAAAGGACACCAGGGACACCCAATTTTCCAGGAGACTCACAGGTGCAGATGGGCCCCCACAGCCCACATCAGCATTTCCCTGGTGTTGTTACAGCAGGAGAGGTGAGCTTGACCCATGGCATGGGAGCAAAAAGGAAACAATTCCCTTTGGGCTTATTTTCTCCAGGAATTCCAGTCACTGATGCAAGATTTTAGAGCTCCTATAGGTGTGCATCCTTTCCATCAGCTCCCAGCAGTTAAATCAAGTTTCCAAATCTCCTGTAATTCCCCCAGACTTCTGCCATCCCCTAAAAATTAGCGTGTGGAAGAAGGAACAGGAGGCCTTTCGGCACACACCAAAGCCTTGCATGTGCCAGATGTGGATCAGTGCCCAGCTGTTGTTATCAGAACAGATATTGTGCCTGCTGACAGCAAACCTGCAAAGGTTGAACTTTTCAGCACTTATTACAGGAGGTGTGATCTGGTTTGGGTGCTGAGGGGGAAGAAATTGCAGTATCCAGACAGACAAATTCAGGACTTTTGCTATCAGACATGATGCAAGTGGAGAAGGTTCTGTGCTGTGTGGGGAAGGAAAATGAAATATTGGACATTAAAGCATTGTGTCCTTGGAGTTCTGTTAAATGAGTTGGACTGTGAGCACATCCAAACAAAAAAATCTGCTAGTGCTTCTTGACTCGAGCAAATCCTGCTTTTTTTTTTCTTTAATTCTTTGGGGATTTCAATCCCTTTCCCAGCCTTCTGAGGGGGCTGGACACCAGCAGTGGCAGGGGGGCATTGCTTTATCAGCCTGGGCACAGCAGGACCCTCACAGAGCTCCAGGTGCAGCAGGAACTGATCCAGCCCAGGTGACAGCAAGGACAGGTTTGGCCACAGCCAGCTGTGTAAATAGAGAGCTCTCCTGGCCTGGATCCAGCTGTGTCTTTCCCAGATGTGACCGTGACCTTTTGCTCTTCACCACCGACCACGTGGAGGCTACTGTCCATTTCCCAGCCAATGTCCAGCAAAGTCACCAGAGTTCTCCAAGCCATCCATTTTTAAATAATCTCCTTTCACACCTGAGCTGGATTTGGGAGAGCCCACATGGCCAGTTCTGCCAGGAGAAAGATACAGGGAGGGAGGGAAATTTGAATAAAACCCCTCATTATCTGCAGAATGAGGCACCAGCTGCACAGATCTATTCTCACATTGCTCCACCCTGAACCTCACACATGACCCCAACAAAATCAGCAAAATTGGTCTTTTGCACAATTAAACATCATATCTAAATGTGAAACTTTCCTTTTGCATTGAGCTGAATGGTTGGTTAATTCTCAGCCTCCAAATATAATAGAAATCACTCGAGCTATTTGGCACAAGTCATGGCTTGATTAATATTTTTGGCATTTTTAGTGGGACTCTTAAATAATAGAAGTGGCATCTGAATGGAAATTGGAACAGGCCAGTGAGAGGAACAGTGCTTTTAAGGCTTTGGAGAATTAACAAAAACCTCCAGAATGTCAGAAGATATTAAAAATTTGAAACCAGTTGAGGTCTTATTTTTAAAACCGTGTCCGAATTGATTTGTCCTTCACTTGTGTGTTTTCCCTCCAGTTCTGCCATTCTAACTTAGGGAGGCAGTAAAATTCCAAGTGATCCCACAACCCCCAGCTCCTGCCTCCATTTCCACACAGCTCAGAGCAGCTCAGGTATGTTCCTCCCAGCACTGTTTATGATGCTTGACATTGTTACATCATCATTAAAAATCTCCTCATTGATGTGAAAAACACATCTTGGAGCTTTCTAGGCCATTTATTTTGTCAGCTCCGTGGGTATAGGGTGGACTGTCCTCCCTCCCAGGCAATGCTGGTGTAACTGGATCCAAAGAAAATTCTTCAAACTTTATTGGCCACGGAAAACTAAAGTCAATTGGTTAAAAGAAAAGTGTTTATTGTGTTTACTCTGGCATCTTAACCATGCAGAATTATTAATCATTAAGATCCAGATACTTAGAGCTTGCTTTTTTTTCTTTCCTTAAGCAGAGCTTTGCCAATTCATTAAACATCATCAAGTTGAAATAAGCCTCAGCAAGGAAGTTTTTACCTAATCTTTTAAAATTATTTTCTGTTATCACTCTGCACTTGCTGAGCTCCATACTCACCACTTTATTCCTGAGGGTTGAAACACTTCTTCCTCTTGTCCTGGATAATTTCTGGAGGGTTCCTAAAGATCCACCAATTTCCACTGATCTCATCTTGAGCCGAACCCAGCTGAAGCCACGGAAAAGTGCAGATTTTTCTCCCTTATCCTCCTTTTATAGAACAAATCAGGACCAACGTGGTCTCTCCATACACAGGGCACATTAAATGAAATAAATTCACAGAATCAGCCCCAATGAATCATTCTGGATCTCCTTCTCTGCTGAAACATTTTCTCTGGAGAGCAATCGCAGAGGTTTTGGAGGGAAGCAGCCTCTGAACCTCCCCAGCCTGGTTGCACTTCCAGCCCTGGCACAGGTTCCCTCTGTTATCCCAGTTATCCCTCAGGCAGGATGGTTCAGTGCATTGCAGTCCTGGTAACAGGAGATTGGCACCATTCCTCCAGCTCTGTTTTAATAGTGACAATATAACTGCTGAAACAATATTTGGGTTCCACTGACGTATGTAAAAACACTTGGCCAGGGCTGCCAGGAGCTTTATTTTCCTCCTTTCCCAGCTGATAGCTCTGAGGAAGAGCTGAGATCCCAGTGGATCTCCCTTTTTGTCTCCTGCAGGTTTTCCTTCATCAGGGATCATCCTTTGAGCATCCCTCAAAGAGATGCCCGTGGAACATGTGAGCAGGAACAGAGGAATTACAGCACATACTGAATTAATTAACAAACTGGATTAATAAGGATCTGCCCCATTTGGGAGCTCTGTCCCTGGTGGTGTGTTCACACTGCTGTGGGATATGAAGGTGCCCCAGAAGGTCTTAAAAAACAGCACTCAAATGATGGGAAAAGTTCAGTCAAAAGACAGAAAAGATCATTGATCCTGCCTGAAGTGTCCCAGTTTGGGCTTGGGATTCCCTTCTCTGATATTCAGGGCACATCAGGATTTCACACTGAAATTCAAACATCTGGAGTAACACTGGCTTTAGCATTGATCCTGTACAAGTTACAAAAAAAGAGCAAGGCTTCCTCTCTTCTCTGAAAGCAAATGTAAGGAATTCATCTTCCCAAAAATATGTCCCCCACAGTGGTGGCCAACAATGGCACCTCCACCTTGACATAACTGGACTTGACAGCACCCAGTAAGGACATAATTCAGTGCTATATTAGATAACCCACAAAAAAAACTTCAACCATGACCTTTCCTTCCTCCCTCCCCTCTTTTTTCCCCGAGGGGGAGGCTGCAGGGCTGGATCTGGGAATTAGAAAGCAACATGGGTGGTGACCCCCCCAGTGCCAAGACTGTCATGAAGAATAATCCATATGTTGTGTCTGTGCATGTTGGGAGGTCCCAACCCCGAGCACCACAAGTGTTTTCCAGCCTGCACAGCTCAGCATGCCCAGGAGAACCATTTAGGAGGAAAGAAATGCCTGGGAAGCAGAGCCAAAAGGGGCTGCCCTCTTTGGTTTGTTTTCAAATGCAAAGCCAGCCAGTGCTGTGGCACTAAGGCCAGGTTTGTCACCTTCTGAGAAGTCCTCACAAACACCCACAGCAGCTGTGCTGTGACAAAATTCATTGTTCTTCCAGCTGGGAGCCACCAGCAAATGCCCTCACGCTCTGCCACCAGCTGCTGAATCCCTTTCCCACATGGTGGGCCAGGAGAAAACTGGCTAAGATTGGAATAATTTTCTTGGTGGAAGGATGTGGAGCACTGGAGATGGGCTCCCTGGCAGCTGTTTGGGATCTCAGGGAGCAGACACGAGCAGGTATCTCCCCCCACTTTCCACCATCCATCACTGAGCTTTACTGGCGACTCGCATTTTTGTGCTCTAATTAAAGCTTCTGTCAGGTCCTTTTAAATTATAACCCCGATTAGGGACTTCAGATCCAAATTCAGCAGGCTTTGGGACCTGCCATTTTATTTAATTACTCGCAGTAAATTATTTTGACACCCTCAATTAACGATGTCCATCACCTCGGCCCGGCGACGACGAGTGCGAGGAATTTGCCATTTGATCTGTTTTGTCTGCTGGAAGGGTGAAAAGTAGGCAAAAAAATTCCACCTCTGCACATACCCAGAGAGAATTTTAGTTCACTGAAAATTCCACCACGTGGATTAGAAAATATTAATAATTTCCTTAAGCCTATTAATATTTGGTTCCTAAAGCTAAGGGAGTGTTTTGAATGGATAAAGGCATTTCTGCACAAGCAGAGGTGGAGCAGGGCACTGGTGGAAGGACAGGCTGGTCCTTGCTGGGTGTGATGATTAAACCACTCTTTCAGAACAAGGATTGCTCCCTGAGAAGCTCATTTAGGTGTTAAATATTTATCCATCTACAACAGCCAAGTTCTCATTTCATCCACCCATTCCCAGCAGCCTGGAATTCTCTGTGTGGGGAGGAGTTTCTCTGGGAACATCCCAAAGGACACTGAGTGTGGATCATCCTGTGAACTTCATGCTTTGCTGTTTCACTGGGCAGAGCAATATTAAACTGCAGCATTCTCCCTCACTTTAACAACCTTGGGGGTGTTGATGATGGAGCTAATTAGCCATGTGCTCTAATTTATTAAAATCATAAATATTTCACTTCAAGGCTTTCTTGAGGGGGGGAGGGAGAAGAAGGGAGTGGGAAGGTTAAAGGGAGACAACTGCATGAAATTCTTTGGCTGATTAAATGTTCCATAAGATGCAGCAATATTTTACCTCTCCTAAGTGATTCGGTGGCACATCAGACTTGGCACCTCCTCCTTCACCCTGTTTGTTTTTAATTATGGCCAATTATTTTATTTACCATGGGTAACATTAGGGCCTGGTATGGTTGGCTGGAAAAGCCAAAGAGCACAAAATCATTTCAGTGTCAGAAGCTTAAATAAAGGGCAGAGGAGCAGCAAAGCCATAAAAAAGATGGAGCTGGGAAGATGTAACATATTTGTCTACTGTGGAACTGTAGAGGAACTTTTAGTACAGTATGTACAGAGATTTATGGGTTTTTTTGGGAAGTAATCTGATATCCAAACCTTCCTCCTAAGGAATGGATTTGAATATTTGCTGCCTGAAATAGATCCCAAAAAAATTAAAGCCTCAAAAACTTCATATTCCTCACATAAAATTCACGTTGTGGCCATTGCAGACTTCACCAAGGACAGCAAAGGAGCCCAAATCCTGATATGGAGGAAAAATTATTTTCCATCCCTCGCCACAACTGCTTAAAATTTCAGAGATTAATTTAGATGGTGACTGTGAGCCCTTGTTTTCCTGTGGGGGTTCCATGCCCGTGGTGATGTGGATGTTGTAGATTCTCCATGGGAAAACATCAACGTGGTTTATAAACTCTGCCCCTGGGCAGCTGCCGGGGTGGCTCTGCTGGGTGATTTGGAGCTGCCAGGAGCGTGCCTCAGTTTCCCTGTGCACGGTTGGAGTTGGATCCTTATCTTGGGGCTTGGGCTGGGAAAAAAAGGGAGAATTTGGGGAAAGACAAAGCTCGCGGGGCTCAGGTATTGTAGCGCCTTTTATCAGCTGCAGAAGCCTGCAGCCATTGTAAATCATAAAGGAGGAGGATGAGAGGAGGGACTGCTCCTGGAATGTGAGAGGTGAGATAAAAATAAAAACACCAGGGCTGAAATCCCGGCTCATTCCAGCCCAGCCCTTGCTGAAGCCGGGGATGCGATTTCCCTCAGCAGCAGCAGCAGATAAAGGAGCAGACAAAACGATGCTCAAATAAATACCTGGGATTACCTGTCCTCCTTTTCCCCCTTCCAAACATCCCCTCCCCGCATCCCCAGCGTGGGAGATGCCAGAGATACACGGCCCTTTGTCGGGGGGGTGCCGGGGCAGATGCAATCTGTTCCTCATTGTCCCGTAATAGCTCGATTATCCGCGGGTGAAAATGCGGAGCGGTTTGTGCCCGACCAACCATGAAATTGCCGCTGCTCCGAGGAACCATTCATCAGCAGCCCTTCCGAGACAGCGGGGAGACGTGGGGCAGGTATTCAGCCAAAACCGGGATGCTGGAATGCTCCGGGGATGCTCCCGAGCTGAACTTTTCAAGGGAGAAGTGAACCCTAGAAGACGATGCACAGGAAGGCTTTCCTGGGGAATTGCGAGATAAATGCCTGCAGAGCCTGAGGAACGCATTAGGAACATTGCTGGAGGGACACGGCTGAGGGGTTTTGGTTTATTCTTTTTTTTTCTTTTTTTTTTTCTTTTTTTCTTTTTTTTTCTTCCTCTTCAGCAGAGAGGAAATTTAGGTAAAACCATTAAGCCTCAATTCTGCCGTGTATTTTGGGTCAAACTCACGGATAAAATGTGAGCGAGCAACTCCAAGAGCTGCAGGAGGATCCCGGACACGGACCGGCCTCCCTGGGGTGGATTCCTCTTTTAATCACCCCGGCCCCAAGCTTAGGAACTCATTTATAAACTAAAGCTAATTCCTTTTAGGAAAGTGCTGCCCAAATCTCTTTCTGCCAGGAGTTCCCACAGAGCCGAGCTGAGGATGGGATCCATCCCCACCCCGCTGGGTCAGGTATTCATCCCAAAAATCCTCAAGCTTATCTAAAAGTTTTTGCTATCACCATCAGAAGAGAAGCAAAAGCTCGGTTTCTCTCTGCAGGAACATTTCCAGGAGCTCCAACACGGGCATGGATCTGGTCTTATCAAATAAATGAATATATTTGCACCTCCAAAGATAAGAACGCTGATTTCAGCTTAAAACTACAAATCCATCCCAAGTCAACCGAGTTTCCCACTGTTGGTGCAAGGGCTGGTATTTTTCCTGGTGCTTATCAGCTGAGCCAGCCCAGCAGGAGCTTGGGGAGCTGAAAAAATTGGGAGAGCTGAAATTTGTGGGGGCAAAAGACTCTGCAAATAAATAGGGGAGAGAGGGGGGGTTTGTGAGCTCCTCCCTTCCTGCTCCGATCCAGGAGTTTCGAAATTTGATACAGGGAATCCTACGGGGCCTTAGAGGAAAGGAATTTACTCCCACCCATCCTGGGTTCAGCCTAACTCCTCATTTTTTTTGTTATTTGAGCCTTCAGCCTGGAAAAGTGTCTGCAGATTTTTCTGCCCGGAGATTCATCCCACCCTAAGCCTGTGCTCCTCTGTCCCTGTGCCACCTGTGACACAGACCCACAGCCCTGACCCCACAGCATCCCTGGGCTGCCCCACACGTGGGCACAGAAAATCTGCCACTGGCAGGAATTTATAAAAATACCACGGGCACAGGGATGCTCTGCAAAGGGCCTTTCTGCTGGGAAATCACCAAAAACTGCCAGGAATTCAGTTCAATAAGTTTTCTCCACACCATGTTATTTATTGAAATGATGTCCCCGGGGTTGGAGGTGGCTTTTCCTTAACAGGGAATTGTAAAAAGCTGGGAAACTGCTTTGAATCTTGTTTTTTATCCAAAGCACTGGGCTGTGCTGTCCCATGAAATGAGTGGTCACTGCCAGATCTCTGGCTGGATTCTAACAGTCCCTCCTGATGAGTGTTTTATTAACTGGAGAAATGATGAGATTTTATGGTAATTCCAAATCTTGCGACAGTTTGTTGAATAAATCAGATTTTACAAGGCTTGGCTCCCATTTTATCCAGTTTCCATCACCCAAATTGTCCCGGGGTGGATTTTACCAAGGGAGAAGTGTAAGATAAATGCCTTAATTTCTCTTAAGCTTTTCATAGTGTTACATTTGTGCTGGAGCCTGCTGCTGTGGGATGAGGAAGTGTTGTGGCCTGTGAATATAAGAATACTGTCCTCTGTTGATCAGAAAGGAAACAACTGCTGCTCATACAGCAGAAAACACTGGGGAAAAAAAAAAAAAAAAAAATCTCACTGAGAAAATCAACCTGGCTCTCATAATTCCCTCCCATGGCTATTCACAGCCTGGGATACCTTTGGAAGTCTGTGTACACTGGGACTTCGGGGCTTTTAGATGATTCATAAATCACACATCACACCTACTTGTGTGTTTTGGCAAAAATAGTGATACGTGGGATTTGATGCTGAGCTCTCCAGTTATTAATAGTTCAGACTTTAGCAGGCAGAAAAAGAAATGTCCCTCTCCCTAAAAAGGGTGCTGGAAACAGGAGTGAAAAGAAAAGTGAAAGGAGTCAAAATGAGCAAATAAAGTGGATTTTGGAAAATTCAGGGATCTGTAACACAGGGCCTGGCCACAGCCTTCACTAAGCACAGCATCTCTCAGCTCTTCCATCAGCGCATCCCCCCACTCCAAACATCTCCCTCTGCCCTTGATGAAGAAAAAAACCCAAATTCAGACGAATTTGCCGGGCAGAGAGGCGTGAGCAGCTGAGTCAACATCTGGGGTTATCCCAGGAGCTGTCCTGGGAAGCACCGCGGCTCCAGGAGGAGGAGGAGGAGGATGAAGCCCCGCTCACCCCGGCAGGGATGCTCGGATGAGGTGGGAGCTCCTGGAAGCAGCAGCCGCCGGGATAAGGACAGCGCTGCGAGATGCTCTCTAATTAGCGGCCGTTAATTAGCGGTGTAACCCCTATGCAGCCCCAGGCTCAGCGCCGGCAGGACAATGTCGCTTTAAAAAGGAAAATGTTTAAATTTTCAGCAAATTGTCCTGGGCACGCCGGAGGGGATCGCTGCTGGGCTGTGCCCTGGGTCGCTGCGGCTGATCCCTGTTCCTTCTTCCAGGGCCATTCCAGCTAATTCCCGTCCCTTTTATCCAGTGCCACTCCAGCTAATTCCTGTCCCTTTTTCCAGTGCCATTCCAGCTAATTCCTGTCTCCTTTTATCCAGTGCCATTCCAGCTAATTCCTGTCCCCTTTTCCAGTGACAATCCGGCTCATTCCCGTCCCTTTTCCCAGGGTCATTCCAGATGATTCCTGTCCCTTTTTCCAGGGCCACTGCCGCTAATTCCAGTCCCCTTTTCCAGGGCCATTCCAGCTAATTCCCGTCCCTTTTATCCAGGACCAGTCCAGATAATCCCTGTCCCCTTTTCCAGAGCTAGTCCCGCTAATTCTCGTCCCTTTTTCCAGTGCCATTCCAGCTAATTCCTGTCCCTTTTTCCAGTGCCAGTTCAGCTAATTCCCCTCCTTTTCCCCAGGCCGATTCCAGCTGATTCCTGCCCCCTTTTCCAGTGCCATTCCAGCTAATTCCTGTCCCTTTTTCCAGGGCCATTCCAACTAATTGCCATCCCTTTTTTAATTCCCATCCTTTTTCCATTGCCATTCCAGCTAATTCCTGTCCCTTTTTCCATTGCCATCCCAACTAATTCCCCTCCCTTTCCCCAGGCCCATCCCAGCTGATTCCTGCCCCCTTTTTCCATCCCCTTGCCGACGATGCTCCAGCGCGGGCTGCGCTCCCTGCAGGAGCAGAGCACAACAGGAGCCAGGAGAAGAATTCAGCTGGATCCCAGCTCCTCATCCCAGCGGGATCAGGAGGAGAGGTGTGTGCGTGCAGGACCATGAGCTCTCTGCGGGGGACAGGCCGGAGAAACACCCGGTCCTTGCTGCCTTTCCCAAATTTCAGCTGCAGGCACGCAGGGGCTGCGCCTATTTCCATTCACCGCAGGGGCCTCTCGGGGTGTTTCTCACCACTCACTCGTTGTTGTTGTTGTTGTCAGAACTGCGGTGCAGCTGAATTATTGCCTAAATCCTCAAAAAGAGGAGGCAAAAGGAGGTTTTTTTGGGGTTTTTTGTGTTTTTTTAAAGGAAACGCCAGCTTTTGGGATGTTTTCTTTCTTTCGCCTGACGTTACTACAGCGTCACATTTTTTTTGTTCTGCAAACACAAAAGGGAGGCGTTGGGTTGGATAATGAAGTCAAATAAAAAGCTGGGGTTTTAAGGTGGGGACCATATGGTGCAGGACTCGCTAATTAAATAATGCTAATTAACCACGCAGCACCTCTGAGGCTCAGCAGCTCCAGAGCTCAGAGATTTTTGTGCCTCAGGATTTTGGGGTTGCACAGGCTGAGCCCTGCAAAGTTCAGCTTCCAGGCACTACTACCAGGAAAAAACACGCTGAGGGTGTGTTTTTAACTTCATTTTCATGTCCCTGAATATTATTAAACATCCCTGGAAGCATCCAAGGTTAGGTTTGATGGGGTTTGGAGCAGCTGGGATAGTGGAAGGCGTCCCTTGCTCATGGCAGGGAATGAGATGAGCTTTAAGGTCACTTCCATCCCAACCCATTCCATGATTTTGTGATCACTCACAATTTCCTTGGCTGTTTTCCTCACCGTTTTAGGTTCAGGCTGAACTTGTCACAGCCCTTCCCACAAGTTTTACCTGGATGTGACAAGGAAGGCAATGACACCATCACTTAGGGCTCTCTCAAGTCAAATCTTGCTCTAAATTCGTCACTTGAAAGCAACGGGCCGAGCACTCAGCTGCCAAGAACCTCTGGGACAAAAATTTTCCATGTGCTATTTTTATTATGAAATGGGTCCGACAGCAAAGACTGGGACAGGCTTTTGTAGCAAAGAAGGAGGTACAGATGCCAGCTGTCCCTATTTAGGAAGGATAGTTTCTCTTTT
>WEIU01006566.1:92734-110311 GCA_013389925.1 Aegithalos caudatus | reverse complement strand
GGGGAAAAGGGAAAAGCAAAAGGGAAAAAAAGGGAAAAGGGAAAAGGGAAAAGGGAAAAGGGAAAGGGGAAAGGGGAAAGGGGAAAGGGGAAAGGGGGAAAAGGGAAAAGCAAAAGGGAAAAAAAGGGAAAAGGGGAAAGGGAAAAGGAAAAAGGAAAAAGGGAAAGGGGAAAAGGAAAAAGGGAAAGGGGAAAGGGGAAAAGGGAACAGGGATTTTTGCAATCCCCTGTAGGAATTTCTGGCAGCAGCCCTGCCTCTCCTGAGGTCCCAGCTCGGTTCCCATCAGCAGTTCTGCCAGCTGGAAGGATGAAGCCCCATTTCCAAGGAGTGTCTGTGGATCCAGACTCATTCCATCAGCCCCAGAAATATCTGGGAAGCTGAGGCAGGCTGAGTGCAGACAACATCCACCTTCGTATCCACGGCATCCCTGCCTGCCCAGCTCCAGGGAATTCCTGAAATCCTCATTTCTTCAGTGCCTCCATGCAGATCAGGAGAAATCCTTTCCTTCTCCTCAACAGTAGCATCAAGAAAAAAGCAAATAGAAAAGTTTGTGCTTATTCCTAGGAGCCAAGCCAGCTCCAGCTCCTTTGGCACCACGGAATCCCAGGGGAGAGCAAAGCCTGTGAATCATGTGCAGGCATTTTAAGGAACTGTGTCATGGGATAGAACCAAAATCCAAGGCAGCTCTGTTGACTTCCAGAGACATTTCTACCCCAGATTACAGAGGGAGTGAAAGTCCCCTGGGAATGTATCCCAATATTGCTTTCAAGGGCATTCCCTGGGGCTGGGAACTGCTGCTGCCATGGGGGATTTCTCACTGCAACCCAAAATCATGGAAAGTTGCTGCCCAGTGATGCTGGGATAAACATCAGGAATCATTCCCTGATTTATTTGTTGGGGTTTTTTTTTGTTTTTCATTTCATGACAACAGGTCACCCCACAGGGATGGTTGGAAGTTGCAAAATTCCCATGAATTATGCAAACATTTTGCTTCTTCTGTCTCTTTCTCCCTGTCCTTTTTCTCTGCATTCCTCTACAATAAACAGAGCCAAATGGATTTTTTTGTTGTTGTTCTTAATCTGCAGGGAAAAATGACCAATTTTGCTTGCAGGCTGAGAACTCTTGCCAGCTTTCAGCTGGAATGGATTTCCACCACTTTCCTTAAGTCCCAAACAAGAACTCTTCCCTTTCCTCAGTGACCTTCTATGAATAATGATGATAAAATAATCAGAATCCAAACAGGCATTTTTAAAAACCTCGCATAATACATTAAAGAAAAAATCACTATTTGCTAAAGTCAAGACTCTTTTCCATGGCAAAAAGCAGAGAAACTGCAGAACTGATAGGACTCAAACACCGAAAAAATCATCCCAGAGCTTCACGGATATAAAATCCAATATTTATTCCTGCTGCTGCCCTAGACACTCTTGCAAAAGCTGCAATTTGAGTCAAATATTTCCATCCACTACAGCAGGTCTCCTGTGACCCTGGGGCTTGGGAGCAGTTGGATTTTCATTCAGCCTGGTGAGTTCACAGCTCGCTGGATGTTTCTGAATGCACAAGCAGGGAATCGCTGCCAAACTCCCTGCACTCCGAGGGGCTCCTGGGTTATCGTTCTGCTGGAGGTGGGAGGCAGGTTAAAAAAAACAAAAAACCACTTTTTTTGCTTTCCCCCAGCCTGGAGGCCAGGCAGGGGGAGAGCTGCAACCCTGGAAAAAAAAAAAAAAAAACAAAAAATGGGAAGAGACAAAAAACACTGGAAAAATGGGAAGGGACAAAAGTCCAGGAGCCGCTGGAATTTTCTGGTTGCTGCTGCTGACCCTGCTGATGGCTTTGGGAGCAGCTTTGGCATCGCTGAGAATCCCAGGAAATCCTCCCAGTTGCATGGGATGTGTCTGATCCCTTTGGAGATGTGCAGCGTTTATAGGAGCAGGAATAAAGGGAAGAGAGCATTGCATAAACAGGAATAAAGCACTGAGCAAATTGTGGTTTATAAATCTCTGTAAAATCTCATCGTGTTTGCTGGGAAAACTCCACAAACATCACTTCTCCTGCTTTTGTAAGATCCATTTTATGCTTCAGCAAGATGATATGAAGGAAGGATTGAGGATTCACCCCAAATCTGCAGTGGCAGGGATGGAAAGAAAATCCCCAGGACCTGATTCCAGCCCCTCCTCTCCCCTGCATGTTTTCTCATTACACAAAATGTTTGGTTAAGTGCTCTGAATCTGCCTGCCAGTTAAATCCTAGGAAATCTCGGGTTTTCCTATTTGATAGAGTGAAATGCACCGAGGGATAATCAAAGCTTTATGTCCCAGCCTTAGAGAAAAGCATTTCACAACACTCAAAAAACCAAAAAACCTGATTACTTTCCTGAGCAGGGGAATTCCTAACGACACACAAATGCTGATTCCCTTCCTCCAGCTAAAAGTGAGGATGGAAATGCAGGGAGAGGGATCCAGAGGTGGGGATCCAGCCAGGGAGAGGGATCCAGAGGTGGGGATCCAGCCAGGGGGGGCTCCCAGCATTGTTAATTGCATCAAACACATCTAAACACGTCTAAACTCAGATGTGTTTAATTGCATAAAACATCAAACTCTCAAAATAATCTCCTTTTTTTGATCAGAACCTGATGCCAAAGCAGCTGTGACAGCGTCAGCACCTGGCACTAAAGGTCCCTGTCTGCAGGTGGATGGGTGGTCCTGGAGTTTATTGTGGGAGCAGGGTGAGGAAAATATCAAATTGGGTGAGGATTGCTGCTGTGGGAAGGGAGAAGTGGAAAAATTCCCTGAGTATTGCTTGCCTTGACCTAAATCCATCCCATTTCTCTTAGGAGTAGCAGGGATACCTGTTAGCAGCTTATCCTCACAGCTCTCAGAATGTTAATTCTGAAATTATAATATATAAATTATATAATTAATTATAGTATCATTATTATAATAATTGCAATAGTTAAGTAAAAAGGAAGCTGAAAGCTTTCAAATTGCCTTTCAATATATATATATTTATTAGTATTAATATGATATCCTTATAAGCAGATACTAGGGTGGAAAAACATAAAATAAAACACAAATAAAAATAATTTTTAAAAAAAAAATTTAAAAAGGAATTATTTTTTAAGAAAAATAAATTAAGTTTCCCATCCTTTCAGTTTGCACCCAGCAAGGATTGGGAGCATTGCCAAAATAACCTCCAAGGACTTTCCCCCGTGCTGACAACACCAGGGAGGGCAAAGGCCTTTGCAGAGCCCTTGGATTGATCCAAACTCCAGGCTCAGGCTCTGACAAAGCCATCATTGCAGGAAGAGCTGTGTTCTTATGCACATTTCTGAGCCTGTGCCTGTGCCTGTGCTGGGGCAGTGCCATTCCTGAGCATGGATAAACATTGATCCATGATGGATAAACATTGATCCATGATGGACACACTCCACTATGGCTGAGAGGGGTCCTGGCTCCTTTCTGCTCTCCAAAATTGCACAGTTTGGCCAAAAATCAGTCACAGGGCCCCTGCTATGGGCTTGAAATCAAAGAACCTCTGTAATTTTCCCATTGCCTTCTTCTCCTCATCCTCTTCTCGTACATTTAAGCCACCAAAAACCTCCCCAAAAATAAATACATTGGAAATAAAACCTCACCTATCTTTCCTGGGATGAATGAAAGATTAAAACTCAGATCTTCAAGGTGCCATTTTTGATTTTCTTGTTAAATGTTGCTGTTTCTCCAAAGGACATTTCTATTGCCCACACACTAATTTGGCAATCAGGGGTTTGGACAGTGCTTGGTGACCAAATGTTGTCCCAAACCATTTTTTGGTCATTTCTTTGGCCATTTCCATTGGACCATGGGGTTTATGAGATAGGAAATTCAATTTATTAATATTTAACAGGTTAAAAAGTGATTGCATTTGTACATCTCAGATAATGATGAACCAGCAAGAGCTTAAAAATTCCCTCCCCTTGGCTTTCCCTTTATCAGGGCAATGATTCCTTGGATTCCCCTCTAAAAAAACCCTTTCACACTAAGGCTGCTTCTCCTGCTCTGCCAACTCTGCAGCAAAGGGAAGGGGGGAAAAATTTAATAAAGTTCCTTAAATCTCAGGAAATGAAGCTTTGCCTCCTTTAAGTTCCTTTTAGGATGAACATTGCAGTGCCCAAGGTGAGCTGAGGATTCCAGGAGGCCCCTCTGGATTTTGGGATTCCCTGGTAACACCTCCCATCCCCCAGCAAATCCCCAGCACTGCTGAGCCCCCACCCAGCTGGGCTCTGCTCCTGGGGGGATATTTGGGTTAAATTCACAGCAATTCCATGGCTTTGCCAGCCCCATTGTTGGGAATGCCAAGGGGTTGGGTCAGGCTGTGGTCACCTGGAGTCCCAAATTCCTCCCTCTGAACTCAACTTTGGAAAGGGGGAACAGGGAGATAAGAAGGAAATAAAATCCCATATAACTCACTTTAAAGAGAGCAAAGGCTGAAAAAAAGGTGGTTTTCCTTTTTTTTCCTCCTTTTGCCTCCCTTTTTTCTGCCTTTATTTTTTTAAACTCCTGCCATTTGTTGCCTTGTAAAAACAGAGACTTGAGCCTTTCATGCCTCCCAGCCCCTCCAGTGGGAATTCCACCATTTGAGGAAAAAGTTCAAGGATTGCTCCCACAGTATTTAGGAGCAGAGAAAATGGTGAAAGATGATTCTTTCTGTCAACAGCTAAGAAATAACAATTATTCAGCAGTGTTTGCAGCTCTTCCTGCTTTCAGAACTATCATATAATATTATAAATACATATAAAAATATGCATTTAATAATAATCTGCCATATAATAATGATCATAATAAAATACCACACAAGCACTGTGAAGTTTCCCTCCTTTATGCTTTCTTGGCACTGCAGGAAAGAAGAACTCACTGGTTTATTTATGCTCTGCAAAATATTCCCGAGGGAGTTTCACCATTAAAAATCTTTCATGGACTTGCAGATAAAAATAAATTGTTCCTGTGTCACCCTTTTGTGGAGCTGTGGCAGTGAGGGGATTTCTGAGGGGTTAAATGATGCTCAGGTTTGCTTAAAAGAGGAATTTTGCCTCTTCAGCCTTGGTTATTCCTAAGGAAAAAAATCCTTGGAGCAGGATCCTGACCTGGAGAAGCAAACACCTGATGGCAGCACATGGAAAAATTCCTCAGTGCATTTCTAACAGCTCCACACTCCACATCACTGAAGGGGCTGGAGGGATTGGGGTTTTCTTTTTAAATCCTTAGAATCTGATACTGTCAGCCACCAAATAGCTGCTGGGGTCCTGTGGTTGTTTATAAATGTTTATTTTTTTGGTCCTTTCACATTAAAACCCAAGGCACCTCCTACTTAAGATTCCATTCGAGGAGAAAAATTCCCAATGCCTTTGGTGGGTCCTGAATTATGCCTTGAGAAAAAGGAGAGATGAGCAGGCAAAGGTTCAAAAATAACCTGAAGCAGCAAAGGTGCAGGATCTCATCTGAAGCAGACCAAAATGATTTGCAGACATCCAGCTCCTGCTTTTGGTTAATTGTGTGATATTTGGCTCTGTTTTATCATTTTCTCCCATTGGTTTAGGCAACGTGGCCAAGGAGCTGCTGTTTTTATTAATAAATGTTTGCATTTTTAAATCAAAAGGCTTTATGGGATCATTTTGGCTGAGGGGAAGTTTTCAAGACTGAGATTTTAGAGGGCAAAAACATCTCCCCCCAGCCAAGCAGACCCTGGCACTTCTTCCTTCTCACTCAGAGCTCTCCACATCCCACTCCTCTGCTTTCCTTAAACCTGTAAGCCAAAGGTTTGAGGGCATCTGGGCTCTGCTACAGATTTCCTCACAAGTTAGGTGAGAAAAATGAGGATTTGGGAGCCAAAAGGCTCCAGGTTCACTGGGCAGGTTAAAATTCCTCACCCAAAGCTCAGACCTCTCTTGAAGTTCTCCAAACCTCCCTCAAGTCTGTTGTCGTGGATCATCTTGGATTCAGATCTCCACAGTTTTCTCAAAGTGTGAAAAGCCCACATAACACCACAGCTGGTGGGTAAGGAAGAAAAAAAATAACTTTATGTGCATCACATCTGTTTATTTTTCTAGGCTGAGCTCTGTTTTTTTGGATTTTGCTGCTCTTTCCTGAAGGCACTGACTGCAGGAGGACTCTGGTCACATCCCTCTAATCCAGCTCCCCCTGGGACCCAAGTGGGAGCAGGATTGAATCCTTATGAAGCAGACAGGCTTGAAAAGTTCATTTCCATTTTAGAGATTTCTAATCCCAGAGAGTCCTTAGATGGAAGGGGTTTTTTCCCATAGGCTGGAAATCAAGATGGGAATGGGGTATTTTGCTGGAAGCAGAAGGACAAATATCAGTGCCAGGGGGGGATTACAGAGCACAAAAATATTTTCCTCACAGTGGATTTTGGATAAAAACAAGGGAAAAGCCCCAAGAACCCCCAGGCACAGACAGATTCAGTGGCTGCAGCTGACTGAGACTGAATTTTGCTGTTGAAGAGGCAGAACTTTGCTGTCAGAGCTGTGTGAGCCAAAAAGAGCTGCTGCCATGTGGGTGGGTCACTGAGGCCAGGTCAGGACACAGGGAGAGGAGAAGGGAAAGATGGGAAAGATGGGAAAGATGGGAATGGGAAAGGGAAAGATGAAAAAGGGAAAGGGAAAGATGAGAAAGGGAAAGAAGAGAGAGGGAAAGATGAAAAAGGGAAATGGAAAGATGGGAAAGGAAAATATGGGAAAGGGAAAGATGGGAAAGGGAAAGAAGAGAGAGGGAAAGATGAAAAAGGGAAAGATGGGAAATGGAAAGATGGGAAAGGGAAAGATGAAAAAGGGAAAGGGAAAGATGGGAAAGGGGAAGAAGAGAGAGGGAAAGATGAAAAAGGGAAAGATGGGAAATGGAAAGATGGGAAAGGGAAAGATTGGAAAGGGGAAGAAGAGAGAGGGAAAGATGAAAAAGGGAAAGATGGAAAAGGGAAAGAAGAGAGAGGGAAAGAAGAGGAAAGGGAAAGATGAGAAAGGGAAACATGGGAAAGGGAAAGATAAAAAAGGGAAAGATGAGGAAAGGGAAAGAAGCCCAGAGCTGACACAAAGGATGAGGACAAGTCCTAGAATTCCTGTGACAGAAGATGGAGCTGTCCCCAGAGCTCTGGAAGCATCGTGGGACACAACATCTGGCCAGCAGCTGCTGCTGCAGAGGAGCCAACAATCCCTGTGTGCTCCCAGCAGCCCCAGGTAGGGATATCCCAGCAGGAATGGGGACAAGGACAGCTTCTGCTTGGATTGGGACATCCCAGGAGGAGCTGAAACAACCCTTTTTTGGGCAGGAGGCAGGAGGCAGGAGGGAGGGTTTGTGTCAGGCTGAGGGCAGCAGCAGTGGCTCGGAGCCAGCTCCCATCAGCAGCACAGGATTTGTCTGCAGTTGTGCCTCCCCTGAAATAGCTCAGCCCTGCAGGGAATCCATCAGGAGCAGCTCCCATGCCAGCCTGGAGCGTTCCCAGAGGGAGCTGTGCACCCTGCCAGGCCTTTGGGAGATAAAGGAGCCCTGCCCTGGGGGGGTGACACTGTCCCCTGTGAGAATCCATGGAGCCAGGGCAGAGCTGGGGATGCTTTAGCAAAAAAAAACCTTCTTCAGGTGAGAGCAAATACTTTCTGTGTCACAAAACTTGCAGGTTTCTAAACTTTTTTTGGGCAGGAAAAAAAAAAAAGAAAGAAAAAAGAAAAAAGGATTTTGTGCTGTATTCTTCTTTGTTCCAGAAATTTTTTAAGGTTTTTATTTCATTTTCTACATGTGTGGGAAGGTGATGGCAGGAAATACTGTGTTGTTATAGGGAATATTTAATGCAGAAGTATCCTACAATATCCAAGGGAAATTCCTTTTCTCATCCTGGACTTTACAATGAAGGTACCTGGGACATGTGGGTGGTGCTGAGCCCCTCTGCCAAGTGGTTGAAAAATCCCAAGAGATGGCAAAAAATCCCAGCTCTGCACTTAACAATATCAGGGAAGTCACAATTTGTATATTCTTACTGTGTAGGAATGATCTTTATGTGGGGATTCCCTCAAAGAATTTAAAACAAATTTAAGTCCACACAGTCACTCGACATGAATTGTAGAAAACATCCAGGGAAAGCAAATGTTCAAAAAAATAATAACTGATGTAGTCAGAGGCTTTGGGACTTTAAATTGAACATATTTTCTTTATCTGTGGCCTAAACAACAACAGCAGCAAATAATTTAACAAAGGTCATCCTGCCAAAATTTGTATGGTGTTTATCTTATAAATTAATTGATCAAAATACTCATTCTCAGAGCTTGAATGAGTAGCCCAAAAAACATTGATTTGAAGGTGGCCGTGGTGAAAATGAAAAAAAAAGACAAAGAAAATGCAGCAAAAATACTTATAAACAATCACCCATCAGAATAATTTCAGTGTTCTGAGGTTTATGTGTTTGTTCAGGCTTGATAATCAATTATCTAGATAGTCCAAACAATGGACAAATAACCAAATAATGTCAATTATCCTCAAACAGACCTGGAGGAACTCAAATGGGCCGAGTGAATTTTCCTTGGATTTACACCCCACTTGCTAACAAGCTTGCAGGCTGTTCTCTTTCCCCCCTAGGCTGTTAAAAACCTCAGAAAATTGACATTTCAATGGAAAGGACAATGCTGGCTGGGCAGATCCCCTGACTGCCTGGAGTCAGCTGAGTGCCAGCACCAGCAGCTTCTGGAGAAGCCTGGGCATGGCCACATCCCAAGGGAAAACAGCCTCAGGATGCACCAGGAGAGGTGGGGGTTGGATTCCCCATCCCTGGGGTGCTTCAAGGAATGACTGGATGTGGCACCCAGAGCTGGCATTTGGTGGGCATCAGTCAGGGGTTGGATTCCATGGTCTTGGGGATCTTTTCCAACCTGGATTATTCCATGGAATCCAGGGGATGGATGGAAAGGGGACCCACCAATAGTGAGGGAGAGTGGGAAACTCATGCTCTGGAAACATCCTCAGTTACTGATGTGGGGCAGAATTCACTGGGACAACACTGGCAGAGAGGGTTTGAATCCCCTCTCACAGAAGAATTTTCATTCCATGATTTCAGTTTGAATTCCCATTCACAGCAGGATGTTGTCTCCATTATTTCAGTTTGAATCCCCTCTCACAGCAGGATTTTCCATCCATGATCTCAGTTTGAATCCCCTCTCAGAGCAGGATTTTCATTCCATAATTTCAGTTTGAATCCCCTGTCAGAGCAGGATTTTGTCTCCATTACCTCAGATCTGAATCCCATCTCAGATCAGGATTTGTTCTCCATGATCTCAGATTTGGATCCCCATTGACAACAGGATTTTCTCCCCATGAGTTCCAAACCCATGGGCAGTCACACACCTCAGGATGACGTTCTAACACAAATTCCAGCACTGCTTTGCACCAGGCTGTGTTGGATTGAAGCACCCCAGGGTATGGAATATCCCAGCTGGAAGGGACCCACATGGATCACAGAATCCAACGTGGATCATCCAACCCAAACCTGCTTAAAGACAGCTGACTAACAGGATCCCAAACTACACAAAGTTTTCTTTCAGCCTGAGAGGGGAAAAGAAATATGATTATCTTTCTCTCTTTATTCCTCTTCTCTTTTTTTTTTAGCAATTATTCCTTGTTTCCAAACTCCTGTGTGTTTCCTGGTTCCAGCCCAGGCGTGCCATGGGAAAGGCAGTGCTCACAGCGTTTGCACAAACAGGAAACATGAGAATTTTCAAAAGAGACCCTATTTTTGTGAGAGCTCCCACTGAGTCCTGCTGACTCAAGAGACCTTGGCCTGAATTTCAATGAGCAGCTTTGGAGGAACCAAACCCTTGTGACTCCAGGGCTCCTTATCTGCCACTCATTTTCCAAAACGCAGCAAAGAGCCCCAAACCCCCTGCCCACAGCATGGACTCAGCCTGGTACAGATCCTGGAGGACAGGGAGGCTCTAGGACTTGCAGCAGTTATGAAGAATCCCATTTTACTGCTGCCAAATATTTAGGGAATCCCTGTTTCTTTCCACTCCTGGGAAGGGGATGTGGCCAGATGTCACGCTGGGCTGTCAGAAAGCATCACCTTCCTCCCTCCTGATGCTGCCCAGACCCTGGGATGTCAGGAGCCATCAGTCCTGAAGGGGATGTTTATTTCCTTTGATGCTGAGGTGGAGATTTGTATCCTCCTGGCATCCTCTTGGAGCAGCACCATTCCCTCCAATCCCTGGGTTTGCTCAGCTTTTCCAAGGGATGGATTTTGATGCTCTCCCTCCTGGCAGGTGCCATTCCCACCCATGGAAATGAGCCTGAACCCACCAACACCTGCCCAAGCCTCATTCTGTGGTCTGAAGAGGATGATTTTTATTCCCAGATGGAAATGGAGGCTTTCAGGAAGGGCTGGCTGCTCTGGGAAACAACAGGCTTTTTGAAGAATGAGGTGAAAGGAACTTTTACCGAGGCTGAGGTTCTTGACGCTAATTTTAACAACTCTTCCAACCCCTTGAAAATTACCACCCTGAAAAAATAAACAGGGCCCATATTCAGCCACTGAACTGGCACCCAGGCTTTGCTGGGCCACCACTGGGAATGGCTAACAACAGCCAGCCTTATTCCTGCCAGGATCCATGGGAGACAGAGGGAGAAAGGCAGAAAGAAAGGGAGAGAGGGCAACTCCAGCCTGACTGGCCCGTGCTTGGATGGGGCTGCTGACTTTGGGCTGGTTTTAAGTTACATGTGAGCAAGTGAAATGGAATATAAGCAATAGCAGGGGGAGATCTCCAGTGGAAAAGCCAGCCAGGGTCTGGCTGCTCTGCTATCCATCAAGCCCTGCTGTGGTTTGTGTCACTCCAGGCAGGGAGCTGCCCTTGGAGAGAGCCCCCCAGGGATCCTCTGGGGAGGGATCTGCCACCCCCAGGCTGGGAAAAGCCCCCAGATGAGGAATTCCCTTGATTTAGAAGCTGTAGAACCTGCCCTGGCAGAGCCCAGCATTGCCATCGGTCCCCAGGGTGAAAGGGCCCGTGGGGGAAATTTGGGATTTGTGTAGGGAAGGGTGGATTTGTTTCCAGCATGAATTTCAGAAAGGCTGCAACAGACCCAGCAAAGAGATCTTCACAGCCTCTGCTTTTCCCAGAGATCCTCAAGCATGGAGTAGTCCTAAATCTGGATATCAAGCTGTGCTACACCTGCCAGAGGTACAGGCAACACCTCAGCTGACAGGGATTGCTGTATTCCCACAGAACAACTCCCTTTAATAAACAGTTCTTTCCTATCATTTCAGCCCATGGCTTTGGGTTTGCCACCAATGGTTCAGTTTCTTCTTTTCTTTTTTCATTTTTTTCAGTAATTTCAATTTTCAAGCACAGGCAACCTGCAATACATGTTTGGAAATTTAAAAAAAAAATGTATAATTCCTCCTACAAACACACATATGCCCCTTGGAGGGGTGAGTCCCCTACATTTCATACACAACCACAGTTCTGTCTCCTATTTCCTCCTTGGCCTTGTTTGCAAGGATTATTCCCTTGTTATCTTCTTAGTTTGGTTGTTTGGTTTTGGTTTTTTTTTTATTCTCTGCTACATTTCCTCCTCATTCCCCCATCTCTTCCTGCCTGTATTCTCCCCTCCATCCTTCTCATTATCTCTGCTGACAGGAGATTTCTCCCCATCTCTGACAAGTCCCACTTTCAGAGCTGGCAGATAAATGGAGCTGGGTTGGTTTGTTTGTTATTACACAGAAGAGATGCTGAAATTCCATCATTTATTAACTTCTATGTATTTATAACTGGGATCCCTGAAAAAATCTGCTGTGTTGCATCAAGTTCTCCTGTTCCAGGACTTTCTAAGGCTGCAAGGGAATCAGGAATACAGAAAACTCAGGAGTTATTTTCTTGGCAAATGTGAAGCATAAATATGAACCCAGCCAAAGATTTGGAAAGGAAACACCCCCAAACCTGGGCAACCCTTTGAGCAATGATGATTTTTCCCCATATATTTGTTCCCCACCTACCTGTTCCTCTCCATTCTTGTTTTCTGGCTGGAGTGCTGGGAGAACATTAAACCCCTCTCTGAATAAAATCCTAAAGGGAAAATGAAAGGAAAAAAAGCTTTACCACAGAGGATGAATGCAAACACAATTTGTTTTAAGGTCTTCCTACCAGGGAATGTGCTTTTTTTTTTATTAGAGACACCCAGATCATGCCACAAGGGCCACGGCACCAGGAGGAGACAAAAAGAAATCTTTATGGGCTTGTTGAGACAATAGTTATTTGTCATGAATAGAATCTGAGCCCTGCTGGTCCCCAGCCAAACACTGGAAGTTTGTCCTGGCAGACGTGGAGTTCCATCACAAACAGGATTATGTCACCTTGGAAGCTGCCAGCCTGGAAGGCTGAGACAGCATCTTGGAGCTCTGGGAAGCAGGGGACAGCTGTCCCTGTCCCCAGCAGGGACCCAGAGCATTCCCAGGGCTGACAGGCAGTGCCAGCCTGCAGGTGAGGGGTGGAACAGAGAGGGAAGCAAAGAGCAGGTGGAATCCTGGAAGGGCACAGCTCCAAGCATGATCACCCTGCCAGGATCGATGGGGAGGATGTTGGAGCTCCTGGTGTGAGATATGAGATCTGCAGGTGGGGAAATCACCCAGGTTCAGCAGGGAAAGGGGAGGAAATGCTGTGGTGTGGCAGGTGAGGGTGAGGGGGGTGAGGCACAGGATAACCAGGGAAGCTGTGGCTGCCCCTGGATCCCTGGAAGTGTCCAAGGCCAGGCTTGGAGTAACCTGGGATGGTGGAATTTGACCCTGCCCATGGCAGGGGTGGAACTGTATGATCTTTAAGATCCCTTCCTACCCAAACCATCCTGTGAGTCCATGAAATTCTACATTTTTACTCTTTTTCCCCCATTTCATTCACTGCTGCTGTGTGAACATGGAAACCTGCAAAGCTCTCCTTGCAGGATGATGTTCTGTGTCCTGAACCTTGAGTCCAGCAAAGCAGCTGAGGAAACCTCACCCTGACTTCAAACTTTGCCCTTTTTTTTTTTTTAAGACAAAAACCTTAAGGCTGTAAAAGCCCTCTCAGATCCTCCAGTCCAACTCTTAACCCAGCCTTGCCAAGGCCACCACTGTCCCATGTCCCCAAGTGCCACGTCCACGTGGCTTTTATGCCCTGGGCAGCTGTGCCAAGATGTGAGTTCTTATTGTCAGCCACAGGAACCCCTGTGGATCAGGAAAAGCAAGGGATCAGTGCTGGGAATGCCACCAGGACAGGCTGGGTTTTAGGGAAAAACCCAAATGACCACACAGGTCAGTGTTTCCAGCCGTGGGCACATTTCTCTGTGTGAGCAGGCATCAGCTGAGAGCACACTGCACTGCACCTAAACCTCACATCTAAACAGCTCAGGCTACAAAAAGAAAAAAAAAAAAAAAAAAAAAAAAAAAAAAAAAGATAAAAAGAAAAAGAGGGGAAAAAAGTAAAAAGAAATATTTGGGCAACTGGAAGGAATTATTCTCTCTTCCATAGCCTGGGCTCTATCCATAAATCATCCATAATTTTTTAGATGTCTAGGGCAATGTTACCGTTTGATGAAATAAAATACCCAACCTCTGTGACATCATCTTTTATCTAAAGAGTCCTGCACACTCGGTCTTGTTCCTGAGCCACATTTGTTCTGCAGATATTTAGACCAAACCTGACATTTTATAGACTTCCCCCTGCTCGTGCATGTGTTGGAGACAGTTGTTTGGATTAGCACGATCAAAAAATTTAACACAGCCTTTCAAGATCCCATTTTCATCTGGATTTGCACAACACAGAGAGAAAGCAGGATGCCAAAAATATGTTTTTTTGGGAAACACATCCACTTTGTTGTGACTGTTTGTAGCTGGTGAAATCCTGGGATGCCCTGATTACCATGACCTGTGTGTTTTCAGACAAGCCTGAGATAGAAAAGCTCTGTGTACAAATGAAAACCGTTAACTTTCGTACCACATGTGCTGTACTTATGCCAGTGGGAAATGACAGAGAATGTACAAGGTCATGGTTTACTAAAAATATAAAAGTTTAACATGTGGTGTTAATAGAACACACAACAGGGGTCACTGGTACAATGGAAAATAATTCATTTCCAATGTCAGGCCAAGTAATTCGCTAGGAAGGAACATTTGAAAATGTGTTACTTATATCTTTTCTCTTTCTGTTCTTTAGCATGAGTTTCAGGAGGAGGAAGAAAAAAGCTGAATTGCTGCTAATACCAATGAATAAATAATAACCATGAGTCAGATCCCAAGTGTGTCAGAACAAACCAGGCCCATCAGCCCTACAGGAGCTGGCAAACTTCCACCAGGGTGTGCAGCATGGCTGGAGCCTCTTCTCCCTCCCTCAGGTTCGACTGCAATGAGCACCAAACCCCACCAGGATGGTTTTAATCCTTGATCAATGGCTCTGCAGATATTGGGGTGCCTCAGCCCCAAAGCAGGTGCCACAAAACCCCTCCCCAAGCTCTGCCTAATCCAGTAAAATGCCAAGCACAGGAAGGGCTGCCCAGGGAGGTGGGGGCATCACCATCCCTGGAAGTGTTGAAGACACCACTGGATGTGCTCTGGTCCAGCTGACAAGGTGCTGATAGTCCAAAGGTTGGACTTGATGATATCAGAGCTCTTTTCCAACCTCAGTGATCCCACAATTCTGCCAGCCCAGCAGGAATCTGTGAGCCCAGAGCTTTGTGCCACCATTTGTCTGCAATGAAACCCCTGCAGAAATCCCAAAGCTGGTGTCACCCTCCACATCTCAGCTCATCTGGTGGTCCTGCCCAAAACAATGAGCCAGGCTGAGCCTTGCACAAGCTGGAGCCACAGGGCACAGTTGCAGTGTCCCCTCTGTTCCCCAGACAGAACCCCACCCTGCCAGCCCTCCTGCCCACATCTCCTGGCACCACCAGCACCAGGCAAGGCCCCTCCTGCCCCATCACCTGCACAGCACTCATCCCAGAGGCTCCACAGGCATCTCCAGTTATATTAGAATAGATATATTGTAAATATATCTATTATAATATATATCTATAAATATATAATATATATCTATAAATAATTAGAACCAGAGGTGACAGAGCTGCACTTTCCAAGCAACAGAGAAATCTGTGCAGCAAAGCCGTGCTGGGCACCACAGCTGGTGCTGCTGACACCATGCTGGCTGCAAGGAATGCATCTCTGGAGTCACCCAGATACTGCATGAGTGCTCAGAGAGCTCTGTGACCCCACAGCTGGCCAGGAGCATCCCAAAAAAACCCCTGTCCCTCAGCTCCAGCTGTGCCCGTACCTGCCTGCCTGCTCTGCCAGCAGCTTTGGCCTGAGGACAGCTGCAGGTGAAAACTGCTTTTCTTTCCTTCCCTCCTTCACCAAAAAGTGCTTTGATTTCTGGGTTGGCTCAGTGAGTTTCTGTAACATGCATGTCCCCTGTGTGGACAGGCAAACTGATGGAAAACATGTTGGAACTGGCTGTCCTTCCGTGCCACTGCCACCTCCAGTGCTCACAGAGCTGCCTGGCACCAAGGCTGCCAGAGCTGTTTTATGCTTTTCAAGCAAAATAAAAAAATTTTTTAAAAAAAATGGTCATGGTCAAGCTAAAAAAGCTGTTGGAAACCTTCTATCAGCTGGACCACAGAGACTCATCTGTGGTGATTCTTTGCAAGGCTCAGCTGAAGCCACAGCCAAATTTTTTAGGTCAAACCTTGAAACTGTTTGTCTTCCCCTGGGAGTCCCAGGAAGGATTGTGAGCGAGGCTGCAGCCTGATTTGTGCCCATCCACATCACCCCCAGTGTCACTGGGGTTTGTGGGATTCTTCCAGTCTGACTCAGTTGAAGGATCATTAAAATAATACAGTGAGAAACAGCCTGAAACCCACGGCGGGGCAATGAAAGCGAGCAGACAGAGGGAAAGATGGACCAGAGGGAAAAGTGTGCTGGGCACTGCAAAAACACAGTGTGGGGGCTGAGCCTGGCTATTCCCAAAAACAATTTTATGATCCCTCCCCAAGTGCAAAACTCTCCTTTAGAAATTGCTGTCCAATTTCCTGCATCCCTCTGGATGCACCGAGCCAGCAGCATTGATGGCATTGGGTAAGGATATTGCTTTTTTTCCCCTCCCACCCCAAAGTTTGAGTGGCAAATGCCAGGGTGGAATTCATCTTTCCTACCCAAACGTGCATTCAACACATCCTGCTTGCTGCAATTAACAACCTGACATAAAACAAGTTACAGGGCATGGAACACTCATAAGAAATTCCTGAGAGATGATATTAGCTGGCTGTTGGACAGGGGGCTGTGTTACAACACACTGAGCTGGCTCTCAGGGATGATATTTAGGGAGATTTCATTGCAGTGCTGTGAAATCTGGGGTATAAAGTGCTTTTTTTCTAATTAATCTGCTAGTTTTCTCACACTGCCCAAGAATTTGAAATGAATTTTTTAAAGATAATGTGTGTGTGATCTTTAAGAGGATTTTCTGTGGGGTTAAGGATCTTGGAGAAACCTGCTGAAGTGAGGGGAGTCATCCCACTAATGGAAAAATCAGTGCATCTGTAGAAACACTGGAGGAAAAGAAAAAGAAATAATTGCAACACTTGGAAAAGTGAAATTTCACAAGTTTCTCTCCTGATCTTGAGTTAGGTGAAACCTTTCCTTGGCAGCACAGCCAGCCCTGCTTGCAGTGCCCCACAGGTGAGTGTGGCTCAGAGGGTGGCTGGTGACATTTTAACCCTTTGCATGACCACCTGCAGCCTGCTGAACCCACCCAGGTGTCCTTCAAAAAACATTCCAAAGGGACAAGATCCCTTCTTTTTTATCTCTATGCACATTTGCAGAGGTTTCTCATCTCCCAAGGAAAACCAAATCTTGTTTTCTTAGTTTTTCTACTTGTTTTCATCCATTGATGATGCTTCAGATTATAAAGAAGGGAACCTGTTTATTTAAAAATAAAACATTAAATAACTCCTGCAGATATGCTCATGTGTATGCTCAGACAGACAGATACCCTGGCAACTATCACGGGGACATTTTTAGAAAATTTCTTAATTCTCTGGCCCAGGGTTTTGTTATGACATGTAGCTAAGGGAAGGGAGAGATGTGGTTTCTCCATCCCCTGCCAAACCCTCTGATTTTCTCTGTTTGCTTTGTTAATTTAAAAAAGTAGCAACAATTTCAAGAAGTTGCCCATAGGATCAAGTACAGCTGATGGTTGTAGCCTCTGCTGGCTCTGGGTAAGGAAAATGCGTGGGGATGTGGGGAGGGAGAGGAGGGAAGGAGAGGATGCACAAAACACTGAACTGACAGAGCTTCCTTTTGCAATTCTCCCTCTCTTGCCACTAATCACAGTTAAATAAATTAATTCATATATGTCATCTCAATAATTTGGGCTATGTTCCTTCTGCACCACATCCATCAGGATGTCCCCATAAATCAGGGAATACGAGCAATGTGAAAAAAAATAATTCCAAAAGCTGGCCAGTCAGGTATCATTACTTTTAGGAGGATTTCCTGTCCTTACATTAATTTGCATACAGCTGCAGGCAGATATTATAT
>WEIU01006566.1:46905-92688 GCA_013389925.1 Aegithalos caudatus | reverse complement strand
ATGTATATATGTATATATACACTTTTAACATCCATCTGAGGAGAAAACTGAGGTGAGAGGTTTGGGATGTTCATGGGAAGGAGGATTTGCAGGGCTGGGATTAAGGCTTAATGGGAAGCTTTTAACAGAGCCAGAAAACACCCAGGAAGAGCTGAGCTCCCAGGCTGTGTGGTGAAACTTGGATTTAATGCTCTTGGAGATCTTTTCCAGACTAAATAATTTTATAATTCTGTGGTACCTGAGCCAGCAATGCAGCCCAGGATGAGGACATTTAGGGGAAACCAGGTGGCACTGAGGGCTCAGAATCCAGGGCTGCCATGATGCTTCTTTGTCCTTAAAATGAAAAGGCCTTAAAATGCAGCAGGATCAAACTGAGATCCTCAGTGTGACCACAGAATCAAAGTCATTTAGGTTGGAAAAGAACTCTTTAAGATCATCAAGCCCAACCTTTGATGACCAATTTGTCAACTGAGTGCCATGTCCAGTCCCTGACAACATTTAATTGGGATCAGGGCCATAATCAAGGCTGAAAAGAGACTTTTTTGCTTCTTACATGGACTTAACATCCATCTAATATCCCCTAAAAAAAAGCTGTATTTAGGCAGAACAAACCTGCAAAACAAAAGAGTGGCACGAAGTCAGCAACACCCTTCAGAAATAAATCACACCCAGGCCTGAACGTGGCAAAAATTGGTGAAGTAAATGACATCAAATTAACAAATTGCACGTGATCAGGAAGAAGGAGGGTGTAAAAGCCAGCTCCAAGCCAGCACTGGTACAGGTTCAAGCTGGGTTATTTTCCCACAGGAGCATTCCCTGTTTGGGCAGACAGAGCTGTCTGGCTGCTCTATATTTAACCAGTCCAGAAACAAAGGCAGATAACCAGGGTAGGGTTAGTGCTCGAGGTGCTGTGTGCCCGTGTCAGGCAGGGGATCCTGGTTACACAATTAATTGCTTTCCTCTTGGGGTAATTAGCAGAGACACAATGAGATTTATAGAGCCCTGCTCGTGGCAGACATTCCCAGCTCCCTATCTGAGGGACCCAGCCTGTGCCTCTTGCCAGGTTCCCATTTCCACCACATTTTTGCAGTTGCAAAATTAGATCAAGAAAGGAGACGAAGGCAAAGGCTTCTGGCTGGCTGCTGGCATTTTGATTTCTTTATTTCCACGGATCTGTTTATGTGTTACTCCAGTTTAAACAAACTCTCTCTTTGTCTTCTCCTTGACAAGAGCTGTCTAGATGGAATTAGAGATCGAGGCAGCCCTCGAACCTCTCTGGGAAGGGATGGAGCAACCTCAATCACTTTTACCCCACCAGAACATGTGAAAAAAAAAGCCCCAAACTGGCCCTGACACGAACAGAGCTGGGCAAAGCAGAGAGCTGGCTGCTCACAGCCAACGTGGCAGCAGCACAAAACCCTCGGAAGATGTGGAGATTTAGGGCTCTGACTCACACACGGAGCAGATTAAACCCAGCCTTCCCACAGCTTCCTGCCCTGCCCTGGTTTAAAGCCTCCCTCCTCCACAGCAAGGACACTCCAGCACAAACCCAGCCCTTCAGCAGAGGCATTCCCTTGCACCTGCCCCTCAAGGATTTCTGTTCCTTGTTCCATTTTTGCATGGGGGGAAGTTGAGGTGTGGGGATGCTTTGCTCAGAGTTTTTAGGACTGGTTGGTCAAGGCTGTATCTGTACACCAGCATAAAGACATCCCACTAAATACCTGCATGGATGTGTAGGCAACTGATGGAAGTGTCTCAGAGATAAGAATCAGGTTTTGAGGACTGGTTGTTTCAGTCCCTTTCCTCCCATGACTCACCCATCATGCTACAATAGAGTGGACATCATCCAATATCTGAGTGTCAATGGGAATAAATCATAATTAGTAGGATAGAAGAGTTTCTTGTCCATCTCCATAGCCCAGGCAAACAGGAGCTGATGAGAAATCCAGGTACAAGCTCACTCCCCCTCATCAGGGGGATCTGGGACCATGATCTGCAATCACATGGAGGTTTTGTTGTCACAGCTGAACATCTCTTGGACTGTCAATGACATCCTCACTCTACAGCCAGGAGCATCAGTGTGAGTTAAATCCATGGTGGCCAGCATTAATGTGGCACCACAATTCCATGGGAGCCCAGGGATGGCAGGGACAGGTGTAAACTCCATCCTCGGGAGGATTTTCCCTTTTGCAGTTGCTTCAAAAATCCTTTGTGCAGAGATGTTTCCTTCATGCCTCCTTATCAGCATTTAGCATCTGCCAAGGTATTGAAATGTGATTTAATTTCTCATCTGTGTGAGCTGGACATTTGTGTTCTGCTTCAGTGCTGAAAAGTTCAGAACAAGCCAAGAGGTTCCTGGAACACAACAGTTAATGAGGAAAAGTTGTCTTGGCAGGAGAAATGGTCTCATAGGCTGGTTAGAATATATTAAAGGTGAAATGTTTTGCAGTGGGGAGGATGCTCTTTCCAGCCTGAGCTTTTGAGGTTGAGTTTCCTGATTTGCATTCTTTTGAAAGCACAGATAAAAGCTTGGAGCCATTTCTGCTTCCTTTGCTGTTTGGAAAAGTCCAGGGGCTAGCATGGAGATGCTGAGGGATGTACTTGGCACACACAAAACAAAACAAACAAAAAAAAACTGAGGGGAAAGAAAACCAAAACAGGAAGAAATGAAGAGTTTGGGCATATGCTAACAGGAGTTATTGCTCCTCTGGTTTGAAAGCTGGTGGCTTCACCACAGTGAACAAGATCTCATGTCCTGCATGAGATCCTGATGTCCAATGGCATCAGCTGCAACGTTTCATCAGGGAAACATGGAATTATCCTGTTCAGGTCGATGGATATCAGCAGGACAAGCTCCTTCCCATCCTGGATATCTCTGGACAGCCTCCCTGGCTGCATTCCCCCCTTTCAGGTGGGGCTGGTGCAGCTGGAGCATCCTTGGCAAGTGGAACACCTCGTTGGCTTTTTGAAGGAACTTTCCCAGTGGCTCAGTCCCTGATGGAACAAAAGCATCCCTTGAAAGCACCACCACCACTCACCTTGCACCGTGAGGCTCCTCCTGCCCATTTTCACACATCCAGGGGGGAACAGGAGATCTCATCATCACCCTCCCATCCTGGCTGCTCCTCCTGCCTTTGAAGTGGCTGTGAGCTGCGGTGGCTCCGGGGTGACAGCAGCCACACCCCGGCCGCATTCCTGTCCCTGTCAGAGGTCTTTGAATCGCTGACACGCTGGTGAGCTCGCTGTCCCCTGCCTGACCTCCGGGGTTCTGAAGGAGACACCCGAGACCCCAAATGGAAGGGATCAGAGGAAGGGGGAATCCCACTTCTTCTTCATCAGCTGCCAAAGAGCTGCCTCCCCTTCCACAGGAGACAGCATCTGTCTTATCTCTCTATTTGTCTCCCTTTTCGAAACTTCTCCTTTGGACATTGGAGCTTTTGAAGTTGCATCTTGTTTTTCCTACTTTCCAAGCCACTTTCCTGCAAATAAATATCATTGCAGAAGGGAGGGTGGAGAGGGAAGGAGGTTGTGCTGCTGCTGTGCTGATTAAAGATGAAGTCCCAAAAAATGCCTGAGTTTTTGATCAGCTGCAAGAGCACAGGACACAAACCAAGCAGCACTGCTGCAGCAGAGAGCAGATTTCCCTCCTTGTGTCATAGCTGCCTTCATTTCAGTGTCAATCCCAATAAAAAAAGGATCAATACTTTTATATGAAGATTATAATAAAATTCTAAAAGAAATCTCTTCTTGACTTTGGACAATGTTGTAGAACATGTAGATCATTGTTTGGACAATGTTGTTGAAGAGCTTCTGCCTCTCCCCATCTCCACCTGCACTCATTTCTCTCTCTCATTCCTACCACATAACACTGATAACAAATCTGAACTTTTTGAGCTGATGAGTTATTTTGCAGTGTTCTCCAAAATGAACAACCCCAGAAATGGCATCAAGGCCAGGACCTCCTGCCAGAAAACTCCCCTGCAGTCACTCCAAGCAGCCAGAAATGGAAGTGTCAGGTCGATGGTACCTGCAGGGTTTCAGTGCTGGGGTGCCAGGCCTGGATTTGCCTGGCAGAGATGGCAGAAGGTCCCTGAGCAGTGCAGGGCACTGTGGGGCCCCTGGATGTGTCCCAGGATCCTGGGCACTCCAACTCCAACCCTTCACCCGGGACTTTCCTTTGCTTTCTTGCCCGGGCAGCAAAACAGAGCAGCTCTCATTTCTCCTCAGAGGACCAGCTCACTCTTGGAAACCTTCTGCCAGCACCATTCCCTTTTCCAAGCTCCCTTTCCCTCCCTCCTGTGCTACAGATCCACAGCCCCATTTGCATTTGTGCTTTTCAGCCACGTAACGAAGACCAGAAGGGCTGCTGTGATGGACAGAACTGGTCCAGCTCTCGCTGGATTTTGATGAAAGGCAATTTGATTTCCACAGCCAAGTTATTTAATGAGGCTCTAAAATTACAGCCACAAATTATGCACATACAAAACTATGCATTTGTGCACCGAAGAGGCAAGATTTCCAAAACAGGAAGCCGTTGGTCTGCATTAAAAGCAAACCCCTGCCTGCCTTGCTGGTTTCCCCATATCAATGTGTGCAATTATTCAGGCTGCCCAGCCAGCACAGTGCATTGAATGCACAATGGCCCTGTAGGTGCCCAGCTCCCCATTTTCACATTACAGATGTCTCCTGCTGTGTTTATACATCCATTTGCTCCAACTGGGCTGCACATTCCACGTCTGGAGCAAGGGAGGACACGGCTCCCACCAGGCAAGGAGCCCCTGCACCATTTGCTGCTGTTGGGTAGGGGGTAAAGCTGCCTTAGGCCAACTTCTACCCTCCACCTGCACAATCAAATTTGTTTAAGATAAAATTAGATGCCTCAATTTTTATTTTTTTTTAATGCCCATAAATCTGCAAACTTTGGACTCCAAGCACTGAGAGGGTGTTGAGACCCTGGGACCAGGTGCCCAGAGAAGCTGTGGATGCCCCCAGATCCCTGGAAGTGTCCAAGGCCAGGTTGGATGGGATTTGGAGCAACCTGGGGTAGAAGAAGGTCCCTCTTAGAAGGGACTTCCACTCAGGTCTGTTCTTTTACCATGAAGTATTTCAGTGGACTTGAAATATCTTCTTTGAGTAGTGCTTTCCACATTTATGACATCAATTCATTTAATAATAGCAATGTTCCTTGCTCAGCAAAACCTGCTCTCACAGAATGACGTTGGAAGAGCTGTCAGAAAGGGTCTTTTACTAATTCCACAAAGATGAAGAAACTCTCAAGGAATAGGAACTTAACAAATTGGATTTTTGTTCTCAAAATTATTTTTACTGCAGAAAAATGAGGTGCTCAAGTGGCAGCCCCATGGATTTTCCAGAGCCCATGGGAAGCATGAGGAATACTGAGGAATTCAGAGCAGCACACATTACACAGAGCTGTCTCCAGAACAGTTTCAATGCAGTTTCCAAAATCTCCAGAGTTCTGAGCCACCAGTTTTTTCTAAACACTTGCAGACGCCTCTGTGGACACCTGAGCAGATGGAAAATTATCTGCTTTTTTGGTTTGTTTTTGTTTTCTGTTTGCCTCTTTATGGAAGAAAGTAAATTGTCTTTGTTTTGCCAATTCCTCCCAAAAAGAGCAGGGTCTCAACTTTCGCCTTTAAGGACTCACACAGCCACCACCAGTGTGCAAACCCCAGCTGCATTTAAGTGATCTCAATGCACAGTCAGCCAGGGCATGAATTTATTTTTATTTCCTTTTCAGACAAAATGCATGTCTTTGTTTTTCATCACGTATCCCCTAATCCAACCTAAGCTGCTATTTAAGCACAGCTTTTTTATCTTGAATAAGTCCTTTGTACAACCTGACCATTTATAGAACAGTTACAGGAGGAAAATCACCCAGAATGCAGCAAGAGCTCCCAAAACTGGAGCTCCTGGGAGAGGCAAAAAGCTTCAGGAATAAGAAGAGTTTCCTGTGCAGGAGGAAATGCCAAGATGCACCTCCCTGGGCAGAGCAGGATTGGCCGAGTGACCCGAGGAGGAGGAGGAGGAGGAGGTGACAGCAGGGCTAGAAGGGCTGAGCGTGGCACCACCTAAACTTAGCAACACATGAAACACAGAGAGGGGAAGGCTCAGGGTGAAGCTCAGACTTTTCAGCACAGCCATTCTCTCAGCAGTTAAAATCTGGGGCTGTGAGAGCTCTCCAGGCACCGAGAGCTCTGGCAGAAAAGGAGATGCTTTCCAAAAGAGAAAAGAAAAAAAAAAAAAAAAGGAAAAAAAGGCTGCAAGGAGGTCAGGGCAGAGTATGGAAAGATTTCATCACCAGCAAAGAGATTTGAGATTTCTTCCTCTAGCAGCTTTTTTCTGGATATCTGAGTATTTTGGGGGCGCTCATGCTGGGCACCGCAGCGCTGAGGTCTGCGGGTAAAGCTGCAAGGAGCTGCCAGATAAATCCTAAACACTGCAGGAGCTGGAAGCAGGGCCTTACACCAGGATTTGATCCAATGTAGTGGGGAAAAATCTTTCCAGAGGGTCCATGGTCAGCTCAGCTCCAGCTGTGAATCCAGGAGGGAGAACGTGGAGCATCCCTGTGGAGATTTAAACACCCAGCTCAGGAACCAGCACTCGATTTCTGCCAAGCTGGACACAACCACCCACAGCTGAGCCTTGGAAAAGTGCAGCAGAGCACCTCCAAGAGAAATCTTTTCAAAAGCCCGAGCAGAGGAAGCAGCAGAGCTGCTTTCAGCAGCGTGGAGCTAATGGAAACCACCAAAGGATGCAGAGAAGTGGAAGGGACAAGTTTCCACCCTGCGTGCCAGTGTTGGCCCCGGGAACATGTAACATAATGTAAAAATAATATGCTATTAAATATAATGGACTGCTTGACCCAAATGAGTCAAAGGAAGAAAATCAAAATGAAACGTCTCTGCGGCGTTAAATTAAAATGACTTTGCCGTTATTAAAAAGGAGTGGGAAAGCCAAAATCCGATATCTCACCTTTTGGGGAGTTGTAAATTTATCCCCAAATTCCTGCATTTCATGTATAATTTAGACAGCATTCCAGTGTGGGTAGAAAATTGCTCCATCAAAAAATGTTGGCTGGCTGCACCCAACAATTGTTGATATGAGAAGCAAAATGGAATTTGGGTCAGCATCTTGGTCAGAGCAAAAACCCTGCATAAAAACGCACACATCCTACCCCATTGTAATAAATTCAGCAGTAATATCCTTTCAAACATTGCTTTCCTGCCAGCAGCAGTCCAGATTCAAAGCAGATTCCAAGGCTGTGCTTGAATCCTCGGGTCCCTCCATGTCTGTGCACCTGTGGGAGGGGAGAAGGACACTCTGAGGGGTTTGAAGAACGAGGTGTGTGCCACGTGGGGGGATAAAAAAAGCAAATTTAGGCACTACTGGTAAGTGCCAAATATTTGACACTATGTAATAGGAATGGGAGTAGGTTTTATTTTGAAGGGTGTCAGAAGCCATACTGACTGTTTCTCTAAGTGCAGAGCCCTCAGAGGCTCAAATGCTTCAGGATGTATAAAATGTGGATTTTCCTCTGGTATATTTGCTGTTTATAAGGGGTGTTTATGCACTGAGGATGAGAAGGGAAGAAGGTTTCACTTATTTCCATAGACCTTGCAGTTTTCAACAACCTTCCCATTCTTTTAACACCAAGCTGGGAAACAAAAGTCTTCAGCTGACAGCAGCACAAACCAGATGAGGCTTGAAATAAGCTGAGCCTAACGAGTGCAGAAAGACCCAACTTAGTGTTTAGTTCCCAGCCCTGAAAGTGGGCTCTAAATCCACATTTTCAGCTGCTTTGCAGAGACAGTTATTAACACTTCTGTTGCAAATTGCATCTCCAGAGTGCTTGGCAAACATGACCTGAAAACAGCCAAAGGTGGTTTGTGCTGGAGATATTGAGGTCTTTGTTGAGCCAGATCAAGGTCATCACCTGCAGGTCACTAAAAGGTGCCATTCCTGGAAGTTCAGGTGGGAAGGAAGGACATAACCCCAACACTTCTCCAAGCAGGGAAAAAAAAAACAACTGAATTTTCTCCTCTCTCGAGGATGTTTTCCATCCATATTTGATGCCTGTGGTGATCAGTGCTCCAGATTCTTTCTGCTTTGATTTCTAATCCTGATTTTGCTGAACTCAGGTCAGCAGCTTCCCTCTTTCATGTGCCCAGAAGGAAAAATCGTGGATGTATGTCTGAGCCCAGCCTTGCCAAAGACAGTATTTTCCATGGCATCACACCTCCACCATCCAAACTTCTCCTCAGAGCATTTTCAGATTACCCAGGACACAACAATCCCAGCCCCTGTGAGGGGAGAGAACAAGGCTCTGTCACATTTCACTTGTGTTGGGGCCTTTTATTTTTTAACTCCCCAGCCAAGCCGGCAAAGTGGGGAGAAAAAAAAAAAAAAAAATTATGTGGGATTTCAGTACACACAAAAACATCTGAAACCAACATTTTTGGAGCGTGGCAATTGCCAGTAAAGAAAGAGGTGATTTGAGATTTTCGTATTTGCTCACGTCTTTGAGGATGTTTTGGGCCTTTCATCCCGTTTTGAAGGCGTGTCACCTAATTAGGACCCTTTCATCCCTCTATTCCCCAGTTAGAACATGCCAATCCCTTTTACGGCAATTGATTATGACTTGGAGGTTTCCACATTCCAGCCAGTTCAGAGAGCTGGGATATTTGTGAATACCTGAATAAACTCCTTTAATCCAAAAACAAACTCCACCTGAAAGCGGCGGTATGAAAAGGCCATTCATCCCATGTTTTCCAACTTACTGCTTCATGGTTTCTTTGGATTTGACCCGACTTCCTGTACTAATGGTCTCTGAATGCATTCCCAATTGTGGCTTCTTGGTCTATAAGGTGCCCAGCATTTACAGGGAAGAGGAAAAGGAGTCACACAGCCACTGCTTACACAGAAAACTCTGCCTGCAAGGGCGAAAAACGGAGCTGAAGCTGAAAGGAAACATAAAGTGCACAAATAGCCATCCCCTCCTGCTGAAATTTTTATAACAAATATTCCCTTGATGTCTCTGCTTTAAAAAGGTCTTGGCTCCTCGCAGATGAAAAATACCTTTAAAATTACCACTGCAATTGTCATTCCCAAGTGTGGGAATCGACACTCTGCTGATTAAGGTAGGCCCGTGTTGAAGTAATCTGGGAACAGAAGTGCAAATGTGTCAATGATCTCATGGAGAGGGGAGAGACCCCAGAGGGGATCCCTGCTCCCATAGCCAGAGGGACAGCATGGGAATGCTGGAGTCACTGAGAGCAAAGAACCTCAGCTCTGGCAAGATCAGGCCAACAGTAGGCTAAAGTTCACAAATACACATAATCACCTACTGCAAGGAATAATTTTGGAAGCTGTGAGAGAGTTTAGAGGTAGCCCTTGGACATTTTCACCCTATTTATATATATTTTTAAGTGTATTTTTCTTATATATTTCTGCTGCCAGAAATATGACTCTGGCCTAGATGCTTTGTTCAAACTTGGTGTGATTACATCGTGTAATTTGGGGTCAAGTTCTTCATCAGCTGGTGAAGCTGAATCAGCCTAAACAAACCTTCTCAGCCTCATGAGCTCCTACAAAACTAAAACAAAGCTTCTCAAGGGGGTTCACATTTTTGGGTATTCCAGTTTGAAAGCTGCAGGTGGGATTTGGTGGCTAAACTTTAACCTGAATTACAGAAATGAGTTCACCAAAGCCCCCTAGCCCCACAGGTGAGGAGGGAAATCCTTCCTTTCCCAGCAGCCCTGCTGTCCCCAAAAAGCTCTTCCCAGTATTAAAATCCTGATGCTGAGGCTCAGCACACCCCAGTGATGATGACAGGCTTGCACCCAAGAGCCCTTTTAAAAAGTGAGTTGGTGCTTTTTGTAAAACTTTTCCTTAATTATCGCACTTCCCGCCTAGTAAAGTTTTACGGGGGAATGTGAAAACATCAGGCCCACAGATAGGCCCTTGTGTTAAAATTCCCATTATTTGCTGGTCTGAGGAGATTTATCTGTCTGTGAACACATGGGCCTTGATTCCAGCATCCTGTGAAAGGCAGGATCTAATGAGGCAGAGGAAAGAGGTGACAGATTTTGGCTCCCCTGCAGCCCATCCTCCGAGATGGAAACTCCCAGTGTTGATGGATTGGCTTGGCTGAGTGATAAGCCAGGATGGATTTGGGCACCAGGCCAAGGCTGGGGTGATCCCTCCTTCAGGAGATTAATGAATTTTGGGAGTGAGACCGAGATTCAGGGCTGGTTACCTCTGATTTTCCCCCTTGCCATGTGACATTCCCCTTGCTGGCACTGAATCTCTGTATGGCTCACTTGTTTGCACATCTGACTCCAGATTGCTCAGGATGTGCCAGAAGAGCCTGCTCCTTGGAAAACAGGCATTCCAGCCTGGAGAACTTGGCAGTTCCCCTCCACATACAATACCCTTGGTAAAGGAGATTTTTTTGGAACCCATAAGCTAACTCCTCTTGCTGGTAGTGGCTTTTTGCCTACAAAACAAACAGGCCCAGAATATGCCTCATTGCAGTCACACAGTGGGGTTTATTTTTCTCTGACATTTCGGGAGGTGGTGCAGAAAATGAGCCTCTCTCCAGAGTGATTCAGGCCGTGGCCAAAGAGGTCTCTGTGGCTGACAGCAAACCGTGTGACCTTCCCATTTCCCAGTAAGGATCCAGTGCCCGGCGCCAGCACGGGACAGCAGGGAAAGAGTGAGAGGGGAAGGGAGGGAAGGCTCTTGGGTTTGGAAACATCTCTGGGTGAAATTTTAAGGCAAAAAAAAAAAAAAAAGATAAATGAAGGCAAAGTTTAAAAAACACCAAAACAACTAAACCTCCTCAAACTGAAGCCAATCTTTGATTCCTTCTCTGAAATGACATCATTGCATACCCAGGGAAGCCACAAAGCATGACAGCTGTCCTGGGCCTGCCCTGGGAAGGATATATCACTTCCCTCTTGGAAATCCGGAAGGTATTGTCTGCAATCACAGCCTGCCCGGGCTGCCCAGGGGGGCTGGCTTTTGCAATTCCATCCTTCTGCAGCTTTTGTTTTGTTTTGTTTTGTTCTTGGTCTTTCACACAAATTAGGCGACTCCTGAGTCTGGGACCCTCTCCACATTGTTGTGCACATCCACAGGCATTCAGCAAGGAGGTCAGAGAGGGTTGGAGCTGGATGGAGAAGCCCGGCTCCTGCGGATGTGGCTGCTCGGAGGTGACAGCTGCAATGTCCCCTGGTGCCATCTCTGGCTGGTGGCATTCCCTGCTGGATGTCTTCGTGCTTAACCTCGTGTGTGCCAGGCTGTAGCTGCCTCCTCTGGCCTTGCCTTGCTCCAGGGATGAGCCAGGAGGAGAACATGGGGCTGTGCAGGGTTGTGGATGTTGGGACAAGCAGCAGCTCTTCATCATGTGCAAGTAGATCCACAGGGATTGTATTTCCAGGGATCACCTGACCCCAAAATCATCCTGGGATGATTCATATTATAGTGCCTGGGTTGGAAGGGATCTTATGAATTATCTGGTTCTCACCTTCTGCCATGGGCAGGGACACCTTCCACTATCCCAGGTTGCTCCAAGCCCCATCCAGCATGGCTTTGGACACTTCCAGGGATCCAGGGGCAGCCACAGCTGCTCTGGGCAGCCTGTGCCAGGGCCTCCCCACTCTCCCAGGGAAGAAAATTTCATCCTAATTTTCAATCTAAGCCTACTCTCTGCCAGTGTGAAGCCATTCCCCCTGTCCTGTCACTCCAGCTCCTTGTGAAACATCCCTCTCCATCTTTTTTGTAGGCTCTCTTCAGGTACAGGAAGGCTGTAAATACAGAATCACAGAATATTCTGGGTTGAAAGGGACCCACAAGGATCCTCAAGTCCAACTCCTAAGAGGATGTCCCATAATTAGGTTACCCCAAAGCCTTCTCCTGTCCTTGTCTTGATGTCAGAGCAGGTCATCCTAGAGAATGGAGGATCTAAAGTCCCAGGAACGGGACTTTGGGATGTGACACAATGCATGTAATGGACAACAGCACTTACACAACCCATGGCTGAAAGGAGAGAAAAGGAGATTAAGGTTCCCCAGAGACTTGTTTTTGGATGGTCAAACCTCCTGCAAGGGCGTGCAGACATCTGCCTTTCAATGGACAGAGCTGGGTTAGGACTTTGTTTCCCAAGGGAGAGAGATCAGGGCCGTGCCTCCCTCCACAAGCTGCAGTCTGGCAAAAAGATGGACAAATTCCCCAGGAATCTGAAGGATGTGTTATTAGGATATGTGTAGCTCGTATTTCATTCTTCCAAAAGTCTAGCTCCATTAATGAAAGCCATGTTTCATTGTTTCAGGGAATTTTAGGGCCAAAGGGACCATTAGATCATCTGCTGTGACCTGGGGAACACAGGCCAGAGAATTCCATCCACAGAGACAAATAATGTGTGTCTGATTAAGCTCAGTTAACACAACGTTTCGCCGAGACAATAGAAATGGATGCACTTTCATAATCCATATTTTTAGGCAAGATCTCACAATTTACGTTTTCCCTCTGGGAATAGGAGCTCAGACTTTATTGTTCTGCTCAACAGAGATGCTGCCCACGCTGGTGGCCTGGCCAGGCTCCCACCCTGGGGGAGGATGGGGAGAGGAAGCCACTGCCACATCACAGGGATGGATGGGCACCCCTGGAACTCCTGCCAGAAGGGCTGGAGCCAAACCCGTGTCTATCCCATGGGCAGGTGGGCTCTGCCCACAACACACCCTGAATCCAGTCACCAAAATCCTCTCTCCTCCCAAAACCAGCTCAAACAAGCAGCTTGTGGATCAAGCACAAGCTGAGAACTCTTCTGCTGTTTGCCTATTTTTTATTACTGTTATTATTGCTGTTAGCAGAAGCACGGTGGAAGATACTCAGACGTCCTGGCCATGAGCAGAGAGGGAAGCTTTGAAATAAAATGTCTTTATTATGGCTGCATATTTCAGCTGGCACCAGATGAAGGCTCCTGCGATGAGCACTGCACAAGGAATTGCTGGAAGACACCAGGAACAAATGGCAGAGGAAGGCTGGCTAGTGGTGAGAAGCCTGAAATATCTTCAGAACCTTTGGGAATTATTAAAGTTCTGAACGTGTTTTGTGGCGTCCCTCTGCTCTTTCATCAGCTGTGGAAGTGATTGGCATTTTTTCCTCACTCGAATTTTGGCAATAAGCTGTGTTTTGCATCCCACAAAAGAGGATCCCGTGCTCTTATTTCCTTTTCCCAAAGCACTGAGTGATAAACAGAGGCACAAGGAGATTTTCCCAAGGTCATACAGGAAGTTTAAGGATAGGGACAGAAATCAAAATCTGAATTTCTGAGTCCATCACTACAATCCACAGAGAACATGATAATAAAGGATATCTAATAGGGGATATATAATGCACATTCCTTAGCCTAAGTAATTTTAAACAGGGGGTAGTTAAGAAGTTGGGAAGAGCAGCATTTGGCTGTGGAAATTTTCCAACTAATGCCAGTGCTCGAGCAGTTCTTTAAACTGTTTAAATGAGAGCACAGATGTTTATCACACTGCAATCACCACCACTTGGCATTTTTCTGCTGGAATCCATGCAAATGGTGACAGTCCTGAAAGAGAGTGATTTTCCACCATCATCTTTCACCAGGCCATCCATTTCCAAGCTGGCACAGCTCATTTGAACAGAGACTTTTGGGAATGCTGTTGCTCAAGATGTCCAGAGCACAGAATAGAAAACACTGACTCCACTGTCTTTTCTCCTTTCTTTTTTAAGACTCCCCTTTCAGGTTTTTTTCCTCATCTTGTGGTCCACATTACTCACAGCCTGCAAATGACTCCCAAGAAAGCCACAATCAGTGGATTCTCCCCGTGTCTGCACAAACAGGAGCTGCTCTGAGGTCACCGTTTGCAGCCCGGTTTTGGCTGGAGCCAATTCCCACACACGACCACCCCTCATCAGGGCTGGCCTGGAGAGCACCAGCAGAGCTCCTGTGGTCACTTCCCAGGGCTTGGGCAGCCAGTCCTGGTCAGTGAGTCAGGACATCCTTGACCACCCTGTGTCTGCCACACCAGCAGGTCTGGAAGGGGATGGTGCTGTTAAAGCAACATGGGGAATGAAATGATGAGAGCAAGGGATGGATTCGTGACTGGCACCTCTCAGCACCTCTCGTGGGGCACACACAGGGGGACAGAAAAGGTCCCTCAGCTGTGGGCAAAGTGCCACTGCAGCCCAGGATTCCCTGGTTTCCAGCCCAAGCTGTGACCTCAGCTCCTGCACTGCTCATTTAGCAGCAGCAGCGTCCTGGCTGGCAGACACAGGAGCAAAAATCCTCCTCGTGCTGTTGGTGCCTTGGGAAGGCTGAGCTGGAACAGAGGCTGGACAGAGCCACAGAATAAAGTAGGTATTTATTGATAGGCCTTTAGGGAACACCTTGGGCAGGACAAGAGCCTGGCCAGGGCTATACCCAAGGTGGACCCAAAATGGTCACAAAAAAGTGGCTGAATGCTGAATAGGTCTCACACTTTGATCAGTTTTGGTCCATTTGCACCTTGGGGTTGAATTGTCCCATTCCAGCTCCAGGCTGGGAGCTCCCATCCTTCTTGTTCCTCCTTGCAGCCACCCTTGTTTGTGCTTTGGGGCTGAAAGTTGTCCTTGGTGTGCAGCAGGAAAAGGATTTGTTTTGTGTCCCTGCTGTGTGCAGAGCTGAGTGACCCTGACTGTGAGCTCAGAGCTGCACCCTGGGCACCACAGAGCCTGAAATACAGGGAAGATAAAAGTGAAGGCATGGCTGTGAGTTCTCCTCAATGGAGCTGTGAGTCACTCCCAGTGCTGGGAGATAGGGTGGAGTAGGTAAGGAAAGGTGTCACCAGAAACAATCCTGGTTTGTGCTCCGTGCCCCTGGACACAGTGGCACTTTGTTCTCCCACCAGCCTGAACCAACACAGGCGTCCCTCCTCCCCAGGCAGCCCCTTTGCCAAACAGTAGGCAGAGGGAATTAGCCCTCAGCACCAGAAGCACCAGGAAAGGTGGCAGGTTTGAGCCTTTCATAATCACATTGGAAGGAGGAATTAATTTGGAGTTATCACAAAAGGTGACAGAGTTGTCTTGCTTATGAACTGCTGCTGAGCCTGTGTGTACTGATCTGTCGAGGAGAAAAGAGCCAGAAGCCTTTATTGGCTTTGCTGTGCCTAGTGAAAGTGTCTGCCCTCTTCCACCAGATAAGTTCAGCCTTGTTTATTTTCATTTTAGCTGTTCAGAAAGCGCTGTTCTGTGCTGTCCCAGACAATATCCCTGCGCCTTTAAAAAGGAAAGGAAGTGTGGTCCTGGCAAACACAACCGGAGCAATAAAATATAAATCTTTGTAATTGTTGTGGAGACAGAAAGCAAAACAAACTGTACTTAAGTACATTGTAAGAAAATGTCAGAGATTTGAGGGAATGGTCATTAGCATACGAAATCATTTATCTCCCCTGAGTAAGCGAGTTGGACGCAGACCAACCCATTTAATTTTCAGTATTTTTCCCTTTGGGATTTCTTGGAATGTCAGAACTACTATTTTTTCCTCCAGGAAAGAAGGTTGACTTCAAGGCTGATGTTCAGAGGCCACAGAAACAAGCTGAGCACGGCCTCAGCTCCCCCAGTCCCCCCTGCACACGTGTGTGCAGCAATGCCCTGCTCTGCGTGGGGATGTCCCTGTGCCCCCAGCTCTCCTGCAGGCTGTGGTGTTAGAGCCCATCCAGCATCCATGGACTCTCCCTGGCATCGACATCCAGCTCCTGGAATGTCACCCACCCCCTGCCCACGAGGGTGTTTAATTTGGTGAAATGAAAATTAAGGTTTGCTGGAGGTCTGCAATGCCCATGGACACTGTGTGAAACCATCCCAGGAACAGCAGGATTATTTCAAAATCACCTCAAACCACCTCTGCTCCAGCTGGTGCCTCCCCTGCTGGGACACTCACCTGGAAAACACTGTCACAGACAGGCACAACTCTGCCTCTGACATCCCACCAACATCTTCTCTCTCTCCTTCTTTCTTCAAAATCTAAATCCTAGGGAGAGAAAACTGTTGGGAGAAACATGACAGGAAGCATCTCCATGCACCTGGTGATGGGTGAGGTGTCCCAGGACCCTCCAGTCCCCCCAGAATGGTCCCAGGAGATCCCAGGGACAGGGCTGGGTTGAGGCTGATGGGGAGCCCCAGGCTGCTGCTCTTGGTTACACAGCTGCTGAGCTGAAGTGCACAAAGTTATTTGAGACACTTATGGAAACATTTGGGCACCCTGAACTTCTCCCTGCTGGATTCTCGTCCCAGATGGGGAAGAAATGAAGTGCAGATCTTCTGGGATTAATATAATCAGGGAATCTGAGAGGGAAGGTTCGTGAGTGGTTTTGTTCCTTTCTTTGATGAGGGGGGTGTCTCCAAGGTTAATGAACTGCATCCCTCCCAGTGGGCAAAATGATCCCACCCGTGTTTCAGAGCAGAGCAGCCTTGGAGGAAGCATGGAAAAGGTTCATTCTTTTAATTACAGAACAGGAAAATTGTGTTTCACCTCACTAGCAAGGCTGCTGCTAGCAAGAAAGTACTGAACAGTACCAAATGCAAATATCTGGCCTTTTTTTTTTTTTTTTTTCTCCCTTTTAATAAGGTGGTCAAAAGGTCTAAGGGGAAGCAGGGATTTTGGAAGTATGCATAAAGTCAACAGTGCAGTTAGCAATGGGATAGTAAGATTTCACAGCTCTGCTTTGATCAGGATTTCAGCAAAGTGAAGCCATAGCACAGAATGTCCTCTGAACTGAAACCAAGGCAGGCTTTGTCTTTTATCTCAAATATCAGCCCAGAAAATGAGAATGATATGAAAATGCTGAACTCATTACATTTTACTTGTGGTTTCACAAAAGCTCTCCAGTAAGGGATAGGGGGTTCTTAATGGAGGTAAAACATTTCTGGGACGCTCTGAGTGCTTTGTGGGGTCTCTGTGGGAGCCAAAGAAGTCACTGTGACCCCAAAATGTTTTACAGTTTGAATTTGCTGTCCCTTATTAATTGTCCTCGAGTTTTGGAGTGGTGGCTTCACTTTCTTTTCAGAAGGCAGAGATTTAGCCATAGAGAAATTCAGTAGGAAGGGAATGACTGATTTTGCTTTTTAGCCTAATTACTTATTTTCTCCCTCCTCACACATTTTTAGTCCTTTCTCATTATTTTGCTTTGATGCCAAAGCCCTTGTGATGTTTGTTTGAACTCACACACAAGAAAAGAAAAATGCCCATCCATAATTTGAAGCAGATGCAGCTCCAACACCCAGAGCTTGGATTGTACCTGGAGGTTGTGTTGGGGATTTCTCTTCAGAAAATTATTACACGTGGATTTGGTGGTGTTTGTGGCTTTGTCAGCTTCAGTGGATTTGGATCAGGGCTGTAGTTGTATAATAAATATCCATTTTAATCCTGAACACCAAATTTACGTCCACCACCTGCATTTCCATGGCTAAGTGGAGACAGAGAGCTGGAGCAGGGCCATCATCACCCTTGGTTTCCCAGGTCCCCATCCACTGCTTTGCCTTGGATTTCACCAGAGCAAATATCCACGGAATGATGATTTCTGTCTTCCAGCAGCACATTTTCAGGGAATGAAAGTCCTGTGCTGTTAAGTGGAACTGTTCACAGCAGAAATGAGCCACATTCCTCCAGCTGAGGAACAGAAATGGGTGCACTGTGCTTATCCACCCACAGTCAGCACAAACAAACACCTGCAGGAGCATTTCACAAATCACAAATCACTTGGGTTGCCCAAATGCCCTTTGAGAGCTCAGGGACTGGCCTGGCAATGCTCCTGGGCAGAAAAAGAGATCCAGATTGTCCTGTAAATGGAGCAGCTGGCAGTTTGCTCTGCTCTCCAGCTAGGATGCATCCCTGAGGAGAGGAAGAGGAGGAGGAAGGGTGGGACAGGATGGGCAGCAGGAGTTTCAGGCAGGTTTTCCCTGTGCTCTCAGTGCTGCTCTGAGATGCACCCCCAGGTCCTGATCTCACAACCTGCCCGTGTCCTTCCTAGCATGGATTTTTCCAACAGCTGTTAATTGAGTTAAGGCCTTGCTTTTAACTCCAAACCAAGTCCTGAGACGCTCCAGGAAGGTTATTCCAGCTTGAGGGGCACAACCATCCAACTGAGGAACAAAAAACACTGAGATATTTACTTTGGGATGCTCTGGCTGCTGGTGACTAACCCAGCTAAGCTTTTGGGCCTGGGATGCAGCTTGGCTTGGGTTTTGCTTTTTGCAAGCTGGCAGGTGACAGAATTGCAATTCCCTTTCCCACTCCAGCAGTTTTTTTGTGCTGAGGACACACCACCACCCCAGGGGGCTGGATGCTGGGTCAGCAGGGAAAGGCAGAAGTTCCCAGGCCTCAGACAGAGCCACATCCTGCCAGAGGGCCAGTGCCACACTCTGCTTTTCCAGATGAATCCCAGGACATGAGGCTCCAGGGATACCTTTCCCTGTGCCTCTCTTTTATGAGCTTCCTGCTGTATTTAAGGATTATTTCTCCTCTTCACCTTCTTGATGTAATGCAGGGGTGTTATCAGCTAAAAGGAGGCTTTGCTCTGACCTCCTTTGCAAATTTCCCCTCGTTTTACATTTTTTGTGTATTCACTGGCTATAGGCCCATAAAATGACTTCCTACTTATTCCTTTTCCTCCCATGACCTTCTCCAGTTTCTGGCTGAGGGAACAGGAGCCCACCTGCTCCATTCCCCATGAACCCACTCCCATTTTCACCCCTCAAGACCAGGAGACCCAGTAATTCCCAGGCTGACCTTTGAAGCTGCCCTTGTCACAGATGTTTTGGAGACAGGGGCAACCTGAAGCCTTCAGCACCCTCTGTATGGGGCAAGAAAGAAGGAAATTTGCTGGTTTAAATGTGCATTATTTGTAGGGGTGATAAGAACCAAACCATGGCTGCTGGAAGGATCAACCATAAAAGACTTTATAATTTCCCTCAGAAACAACAGGAACCTTCCCCTGCATTGAAGGATTTTTATGAGAATAAATGATGCACCACTGAATTCAAATTATTTTCACTTCTTTCTTTTTAATGAGGTGAGATTTATAAGAACTTCTTCATATTCAGAGAATCCACTTCAACCCTTGTTTCCCATACGTTTTCCATGGCTGATTTTCTGGGATGACAGAGCTTTTTCCTCAAGAGCTTCTCCATCATGGAAAACTTATTAACACTAATTAACAAATACCTTCATTTCCCCACCCCATTGTACATGAGTGGCTCAGAAGTGCTGCCTTAGCAAAGCAGATGCAAAAGTTTAACAATAAATTGAATTTTTTTCCATTTCAATAAAACCTCTCCCAGCCTTACAGTTAAGCCATGGATCTTTGCTGTGTCATTGCCTACATAGAGAAAATAAAGAAAATAATAATGTTCTTTTTTTTTCCTTTGGCTTCTGTGGTCTTTGTGTCATCAGTGTGGTGGTGCCAGTCAGGATTTTCCTCAGGAGCATCGTGGTGGTTTGTGTTTGTTAAAGAGAGTTTTGTATCAGGAGTTTTGTGACAGGAGTTTTGCATTCAGCTTTCCTGCAGAAGCTGAAATGGTGATAATTCAGATTTGATGTTCTGTTCTCCAGCCCCTCGGAGGCATGGGACAATTTGGCCAAGGGAAAAACAAGCTCAGGAAAGAGTTGAGCATTTTCACTGTGTTGTGGAAATCAAACAGGGCTGGGACTGCACACATCTCTCCTCATCTCCTCCCACTAGATACATTTTTATATTTAAAATTAAAATAAAAGCAGCCTTCCAACCATTACTAAATATTAATACATATTAATATAGGTGTATTTTTACCTGAGTACAGGAGAATATGCCAGAATTCCCCAGAAACCTACTGGGCTTTTTCCCTTTGGAAAAACTGTCATTCTCAGTAGATAAGAGAGGGATGAGATCAGGGAGCACTAAGGAATGTCATTTATCCAAACGTCAGTCAAACTGTGCATTGCTGTGCTCCTGCCTGGTGTAAATCCACAAGTTGTTCCCCATTTACAAGAGTTTAAAGGGTTTTTTTCCTCCTCTAGTTGAAAAGTAACACTCAAAACTTTATTTCACTGTAATCAGTTTGGGGAGGGAAAAAATAAAGAGGGAAAGAAAGGAAAAAGATGAGGAGGAAAATTCCCATACAACAAAAACTCCATGACAGCAGAATCCAGATAAACATAGGATAATAATAATAATATTAAAAAAAAAAAAAATCCCTCCTTTGATTTTAGCTGGGTGCCATGGCTTTTCTGGCTTGGCTAAAGGAGCTGAGAGTGAGATCCCCTGTGCAATCCCATCCCCTTGCAGCCCATACAAACAGAGGAAGTGGTTTCCTGGGAACAAAACCCACATGAAAGTTGTGCTGATGGTGCTTTGCTTCCTGTCATTTCCTCCTCTCTCCACATTTCACACGTGAACCCCCCCAGCAGGACAGAGCACCTGGTGCCTGGGGCAGATTTTGTTATCTCATCTGAAAGGGCACAGCTCAGCATCCAGGATTGAGTCCCAGCACACAACTGGGTGTCTCCTAGGACAGCAGGGGTCATGGCAGCCTTGTTTGGAGTGGGATCCATCCAGAAGTGGTGGGATAAGTGGAGCTAAAATGGCTTTTTCCCCTCCAGCACCTCTGATCTGTGTCTTTGCCACGGTGCCATGGCCATGAGGGCCTCGAGTCACAGGGGTTTGTGTCTGCCCCTATTTAAAGTGATGCTTTTGCTGTGTTTACCTTGATTTGAGATTAAAAGGTGACCAAATCAAGTCCCAAGGGGTTGGATTTTTAAACACCTTTGGAGTGACCAAATTCCTGCAGCGTTCCAGGCACTTCTGGCCTCACCTGGCTGCAAGCAGGGATCACACTGGGATGATTTGGCATTGTCAGTCTCCAAATCTTCCCAATTCTTGTGTAATAAAGTAAAGCACAGAATCATAGAATGGTTTGGGTGGGAAATGATCTTAAAAATCATCCAGTTCCAACATTTTCCACTGTCCCAGGCTGCTCCAAGCCCCATCCAACCTGGCCTTGGACACTTCCAGGGATCCAGGGGCAGCCACAACTTCTCTGGGCACCCTCAAAGGGAAGAATTCCTTCTCAATACTCAATCTAAACCTTCCCCCTCTCAGTTTAAAGCAAGGTTTTTAATATTTAAGACTGAAGGATTAAAACTTAAGTGCTTCCATAAGCGCATTTCCCAAGTCATGGCAAAGATTAAAGGACTTTGTTGGGTTAAAACTCCCTTCTCCTGGGTTGAGGCTGCATCCAAAATATTGAATGGACTGCCTTAAGTGTGGCAGGAACTTCATGGAGCAGAAACATGCCTGGTTTTTAAAGAATAATCTGAAATACCTTTAGTACAGTTTTGTTAAGTGCTGTTTAGGGAGCCACTGGACATTTAATAGAGCAATGAAAACAGTCTGATAAGACTGGACAAAATAATCAGGGAGCTCAGAGTCAAAAATTCTGTTTCCAAATCAAAGCCTTTCATTACAAAAAGGAGGTATTTTGTTAATTGCCTGATGTTAAAATATTGTAATTCTACATTTTGCAGAACCCTGAAGAACGACACGAGGGAAGGTTCTCGTTGAACACCTCAAATGTTAATAAACTGCAGGACTCCCAGTGGTTTATGTCTTGAAAATTAAGCCTTTAACATGTGTTTGAAGAGTCAAACTTCAGCTGTTTTGGTTAATTAGAAGGCTTAAAAATTGCAGCTTAATGAATTCAGTGCTTGTTTATCTTAAACTGTCAAGGAGTTAAGCAAGGCAAAAGTGTGATTTGGGGAACATCTGATTGCAGCCCATGTGGAATTCCATATGTCAGAGAAGCTGGAAAGCATTTTATTGAGCCATTGTCTAGAATGTGAATTAATTCCCTACTACTTCATAAAAGACTTCTTAGTAGGGCTGACAAAGGATTTATCATAATTATTGCTCTGGCCTGGATCATGATTATAAATGAATCGTGCGTGGATTTTGTTTATAAAACTCCCAGTTTGCAATTAAAACAAGCTGCAATTTGCTCTTTCCCTGCCTTCTCCTCAGCAGCTGAGCTGAAAATCTACCATTTGTTTTCAAAATTAATACCTGTCAAACATTTCTTTTGGCTCTACAGGGCCAGGAAAAGGGAGAAAGAAGAAATGTTTGAAAGATTTGAACAGAAGGGGATTGGTACCGAGCTGGTGGAGGATAAATGATGCTTCATATTTGTTGGGACAAAAGCTGCAACCACTTTTCTGTGTGAGGTTGGTTTCATTGCTGCAGAGCCAAACCAAACACCCTTAATTATGTCAAGCACCAGCAGTTTGTTTGATTTTAATGAAATCACTTTGGAGGTTCCTGAACTTGGTTTTTCTCTGAATTATCACTGTGTTTGCACGAGTTTTGGGGGCAGGTGTGCATGAAAGGGATGTGTTGAATTAACAGGGTTCCCTGTGCTCCTCCAGGCAGAGTTTGGATGAGTTTCCAGTCAAGAAACTGAAAGAACATCCCAGAATTATGTGGCCAAGGTGTCTTGGGTGGGGGACATGGAGTGGTCACACATTTGAGGATGAGGAGTGAGTGTGATCTGCTGCCCTAGACTGGTTCCTGTGGGAAATACTGAACTCCAACAAACTCCAATTTATTCCCAAGAAAAAGCAACTTGGGAATAAATCAGGTGAATTTAGGGTGCAATGAGGAGGGGGAAATGGCTCTCACACCTTGGGGTCACCACCACTGCCAGAAATTTGGCATTTATGCAGCCTGGAAATGAGGAGCCAGCCCAGGATGAGGTGTGTCCTCTGCTCCTCTCATTCCAGGAGTGTAAATCCCTTAAATCCCTAAAGCTGCATGCTCCAATAAATTAACATGCTGAGATAATTCAGTCTGGACACCTCAAATCCTCTGCTTTTCCTCCTTTTCATCTCCATTGCCTCAGAAGTTATTTTACATCCCAAACACTTGCCCAGGCCCTTCAGGATGCACGAGATTCTGGGTGAGGAGAGGCTGATTTCAGATGGAACAGATCTATGGCTTTAACTTCACAACACTTCTCTTATTAAATAAATCTATCTCATAAATATGAAAAACTACTCAAAGAGGATATTCTAAATCTACTGAAATACTCAATAACGAAAGAACAGACCTCAGTGAGGCTGAAAACAGATTTGTCATAAAACTTGATCCAAATAAGCATTTTGAACACACCAAAAAAAAATCAATTTCAGCCCAAAATTTCAAGCTCTTTAAAGTGTCCAATAATTTTAAGTCTTTCAAATCTAGCTTTTGCTGCTTGATAGCACCTCAGAGTTTGCAAGGAGAACCCCAGCCAGCCTGGGCTCTGTGAGTGCTGCAAGAATAAACAACTCTGCAGACATGGCCAAGCCTACGAGTCACTTCTGTCACGTGTGGTTTTCCATAAAACCATGGCCCATTCCTTTGGAAATCTTGTTTTAAATGCTGTTGCAAACACCAGTGGTACCAAGCAAGCCCAAAATCAATAGATGGCCCATTAAACATCATAGCTGCCTATGGAAAAGCTTTTCCCCTCCCAGCAAATCAAATTCCCATTTTCCATTCACAAAAATTTGTGTGTTGTTTTTTTGAAGTCGCCTGTGCTGGATGGTGTTCAAACATCAATACATTTTTATCACAGGTTTTGGGGTAGGGTTTTTTTTTTTTTATTTTACATCTGAAAGTTAAAAGCCTAATGGGATCGCTGCACAGAGAGGGAATAGTTCCCAGGGAGGAAGTAATATATGATAAAAAGAAGGGTGTTTGATTTCAAAGACTTCTAACAGAAAGTTTCAGAAAGCCATGAATAGAAAACACTTACACTAATACTGCCAGCCTACATTATGTATATCAAATAAAAATAGGGGGGGAAAAAAGCTTCTTTTTTTAGCTCTTGGGGGAAATTAAAATAACATTCTTGTACAGGAGAATATGCAATCCAAGTGAAGGCTTTGTTTATGTTTCATACAAGGCAGGGAAAGGATTTTTGAATTTGCTGGAGCAAATCAAGCTGGATGCATTTCAATGCCCGAGACTGACCATTGCAGTGATCCTTGTGCTGGCCTTTATCCTGGTGCTGGAATTATTCCTGAGTAATTCCTGAGTGGAATCAGTCCCCACACTGATTGCACTGATGGCCATCACCAGGGCATCAGACTAAACTCAGACATTAACTAACCCCCTTCTCATAATCTCAAATGTGTTTCATTTCTTCTCACTCCTTCGTTTCTTTGTTTGATGTGAAGTTTTCCAGAGTGTTTTTCCTTGGTTGAATTCCTAATTTTTTTCCCTGGAGACAGGATTGCATCCATCATCCTGAGAACATTTCGTGTCAGTTCCCTGTCCCAGCTCCATAAATACGTGTGAGTTCATAAACCTTTCAAAAGGCCAAGTTTTCTCTGAAAAGAAGAAAAATTTTGAACACATGATGAAAGTGAAAAATAAGAGCTGTTTGCATGTGCAATGTGAGGCTTATGGGAGCTTTAGGCAGCTACTGGAACCTCTGGAAATGTAAAAATGGAGGAAATCTCAGTGTTGTTCCTGCTTGATTGTCCAAGCAGAAACATTTGGACCTCCTGAACATCAAACAAAGATTTCATCTCTGTGGAAACTTCCCACAAGGAAAATCCACTTCTGCATCCAACCAGCAGAAGTCGTGCAAACTCTTGGCCCAGGCTGGGATGTGAGCTTGCAGAGAAGCTTTAAATCTCACTTATTGAACTTTTTAGAACTTCATTTATTTCTCTTTTCCCTTTCTCAGCCTTGGTTCTGAGCAGGTCTGGCTCAGCCAGTGCTGTGTTTGCTCCCAAGCCAAAGCCCACCGGGAGATTTTCCTCCCCCAGGACATGTGGGATGCTCAGCTGTGCCAAGTCCAGAGAAGTGCTGGAGCCACCACCCCTGGAAATGTCAAAAAAAAAAAAAAAAAAGTGGATATGGCCCTTGAGGACACAATTTAGTGGTGGTGCTGAGCTGAGGGGTGGATTTGAGGATTTTTGAGGTCTTTCCCAACCTTAATGATTCTACTGAGCAGCATCAGCCACCACAGGCACAAGAAGGAAGAAAGGAGGAAAGGAAAGGTGTGGTTGTATTCCAGAAATCAGGATTTATCCCTTATTCCATTGGATGTGGCAGGACAGTCATTTCAGTGCATCCCACGTGCCCATCCAACCAAAGTGAATTAAATACATGGATTTAAATACTGAATTAAAATAAGTGAGATTGCTTTCCTTTACCAATGTGCTTCTAACAATGTTTGGCTGGTATTTTGTGTTTGGAGTGTTTGAAGAGGGACTTTTATCCATGTGAATATGGGTATTCATCATGTAAATGAATGTATTTATTCTGTAAAGGCTCACCCTGTCTCTGCTACACTCCTGCAGTTACTTGATAGGAATGTGACAAGAGGAAATTGAATATAAAGTCTACTGGACAGCCAATAAATCAGGCTTATATCTTTCTCTCTACCTCAGACAGGAAGGAACCAAGCTATTTTTAAATCTCTGGTCCACAGAACCAGCCAGAGCTGGTTCTCCTGTTTAAAAAAAAAAAAAAAAAAAAAAAAAAAAAAAAAAAAAAAAAAAAAGGGGGGGGGAAAAAGAGAAAAGAAAAATTAGCAAGATTTTAAAAGTCCTCTGATTTGTTTACCTGGCCACATAGCTCCAAGGGCATTGCCTCCCCTTCCCAGGAGTGCACAACATCCCAGCCAAAACCCACTCGAGCCCCAATGTCAGATCCAACACAGGGCACATTCATCAGCCCCAGGCAAGAGCTGGAGAAAACAGAGAGCAATAAAAACACTTTTCAGGCCACAGCCAGCACGGGGAGAGCTGCTCCCAGTGCTGGAGCCACCCTGTCCAGGTGTGGCAAACCCTGAGTGCCAGGCTGGGCTTTGGGATGGGCATTCCTGCAGCCTGGAGCGTTCGGTGGAGCTGCTCACTCACCCTGACCTGGGGAGGGACTCATTCCAAGCAATCCCCCAGTGGGAATCTTTGCTGATTAACCTTTTCATTTGTCTTCCTTTAACAAGCCAGTTACTGCTGATGAGGAGATGAGGGATTCTTAAGTTTCCTAGAACTAAATTAACTATTCCTACTCGATTCGCTCTGGCTGAACTTAGATTATATTGCCCTCAAGGCTGCTAATTTGAAAAATGCTGTTGGATATATATATATATATATTGTAGTTTATTTTTTTTTCAGTGTTCCTGATAGAGATCCAAGTGCTAATAAGGAGCTAAGTTACATTTCTTGGTAAGATTTCTTAATTGCCCGTGTTGGCTGAAATTTGAACAGTTCAGAGATTTCTGTTGATTGTGTGGGCCTGAATATTATTACATGGAAATCCCTCCAGGATAACTGGAGCTTTTGTTGTGTCCATTGCATCATCTTCCTAATGTTCAAACCCAGGGCTATAATTGGATTGGAAGGAAATTAAGTGTGTCCATGAAGCTCCAGTACGGTCTGCACTGTCTTGGAATGATGGGATGGGTTGGGTTGGAAGGAAATTAAAGCCCACCCAGTGCCACCCCTGCCATGGCAGGGACACCTTCCGCTATCCCAGAGTGTTCCAAGCCTTGTCCAACCAGGCCTTGGACACTTCCAGGGATCCAGGGGCAGCCACAGCTGTTCTGGGTACCTGTGCCAGGGCCTGCCATCCTCCCAGAGAAGAATTTCTTCCCAATATCCCATCTAACAAAATGGGTTTTGGCTCTATTTTCTCTATCACCTGGATGAAGCTTCACAGTATTTGCAAGGAAATATTCCCCACTATGTAATTAGCCACACAGACAACTCCAATATTTTAGGAGAGTGTGGGAGAATTTCCTGCATCCATGAGCTCAGAATCAAGGAGCTCAGGATTAACAAGGGGCTGTCTGATTTCTCTGTGCAAGAACACCAATGAAATTCAAAATGAAAGAGGGGAAATGTCAGTCAGATGTCTGGAAGGAATTCCTCTCTGTGAGGGTGGGGAGGCAGAGGATGCCTAGAGAAGCTGTGGCTGCCCCTGGATCTCTGGAATGTCCAAGGCCAGGTTGGATGGGATTTGGGGCACCCTGGGGCAGTGGAAGGTGTCCCTGCCATGGCAGGAGTGGGATGAGATGGCCTTTAAGCTCCTTCCAACTGAACCATTCCGTGATGATCCTAGGACAGGATTTTCCAAGCAAGCAGCAGCAGTGGGACACATCCCCAGACGCTCATCCCAAGACAATTCCTGACGGGATTGAGCCAGGACATGGGGTCAGCCCCATCCCCGCGGCTGCGGTGCCTCAGCAGAACCTGCCCCTGTCATCAGAGCTCATTTCAAACACTCCTTTTCCACACATGCCCCGAAAAAAAACCCCTTCCTTCAGACAGCTCATCCGTTACCCCAGTCACCAGCAGCTCCAGAGGCCATTTGTTCCCTTTGAAAAATGGGATTTCTGAAGGGACAATATTCTCCCCGAGCCGCAGCTCTCCGTGTCTCATTTCTCAGCTCATTAGGAGCACGGCCGGGCTCGGGGGGGCTGATGTAGAAGATAAGGCACATCAGGCAGCAGCCCCTGACAGGAGCAGCACCCTGGCCAGGCTGATGGGACTCAGCTGGCCTCTCCTCCCCATCCCCAGCTCCTCCAGGAATTCCCACCTTCCTCCTCTTTTCCCTGGTCACGACTCTCACTCGGGTCACAATGAGACTCCTCGTGTTGTTTTTATTCTCTTTTCAGGAAATGCATCGTTTTCTTCCTTTCCATCTTTCCATTTCTTCCTCACTGGTGTGTTTCCACTTCTTCCAGAGCTGGTGTGCTCCCAATGCAAACCCAAACCCTTGCTCCACCAAGGAAATGTGTTTCTCGTTTTGCCAGTGTCAGATTCTCAGAAGTAATTTCTGTGTAAACTTTCCACCCTTCTTCTCCTGCTGTTTTCTGTCCTCTGTTCAAAAGGCCTTAAAAAGCGTGTCAGTTTTCTGTTCCCCCTTCTGTGGCACAACAATCCTTTTAGCAAATCTCACAAACATCTCTGCTGAGGATGCAAATATAATCCACTGCTGCTGGCTGGGCATTGCCTTCTTCTTGGGTAGGCACGGGGAGTTACAGCCCACAAAGCCTCTGAGATCACTGTAAACATAGAAAATATAGAATGGATAAAAACTCTCATTTATTCTCTATTTACATGTGTTTGGTTACTGTCAGTATTTCCTAAACCAATGGCACAAAACTGATGCTGAATGGAGACTTTACAGGTAGCAAACGTGGGTTAATAAGGTATTTAGGAGTCTCAGGAATTCTGTCATATTTGCTGGGTTTTCTCACAACTCCCCTTCCAGATGAAAATCACAGGAACAGAAATGATTTTGTCACTCGATTAACAAAAGTTTTCAGCTTTCTGAACTCTGCTACCAACTGTGGCTGTGGTTCTTTTAATCTCCTCACCCTTCACTTTCCACTCCAACAATAAACGTGGGACTTGGTCACTGCTGTGACAAGAAGCAGGTTTCAAAATGTGAAAATGCTCTTTTTGTTGTTGTTGTTCATTCTGTTAAATTTTGGGGTTAAAAAAAGAAATTTTCCATGTGGGGCAAAAAGACTTGCTCTCCTCATTATCCAGGGCATTCCCCATCCATCCTCCTGCCCTGGGATTTGGCAATTCCCAGCTCCTGCTCTGTCCTGCAGGTGATGCTGCCACGTGAGCGTCACCTCTGTGCAGCACAATGTGCTCTGAAAGTGTAAACAGGTTCTCACAAAGTGAAAATTCCTTAAAAACGGTCCCACCCTGACCCTGCAGCCTTCCTGCCATCATCCTGAATCCCATTGCTAGCAGTGGAGGCAGGACCAGAGCTCACATAATGCCCAGCTTTGTCTTTCCTGGTTTATTCTTGCTGTGGGTGGCTCCCGAGGGTTTATTCCCCCTGTCTCCTGCATATCTCTCTCTTTTCACATTAATTTTTCACTTCTTTGCACCGTTGCTGGTTGGGTGGATGAGATCATGGGGCTGGCAGTGTTGTTTTTGGACAGCCTCTCACCTTATCAGATGGGAGCAGAGAATCCCCTCTCCTTGAGCTGCACAGCCAGGGATTTCTGCTTTTTTGTGGGAGCTGTGTCCCCAAAAACGCCTGCAACTGAGCAGATTTGTGTGTTTGTTTATTGACCTGAGCATCTGTTTGGTGAGAAAACGTGGTGATGAGCCCCTCTCTCCAGGGCTGGGCTGGGCACTGATGAGTTTTCCTGCCCCAAACCCCCTGGGAAGCAGCTCCAACACATTTTGGGAGCCTGGGAAGTGGGGAAGGAAAGCAGCCAGTGCCAAGAGTGGCTGTGGTGTGACAGCACCTGCAGGGTGATGTTTTTCTGGCATCTGCTTGGCCTTCCCAAATGCTGGGAGAGTCAGCCAGACAAACAAGGGGGAGGGGTTTTTGTTTTGTTTTTTTCCCCCATTTGGTCAGCATTGGAAATGTGAAGAAATCTTTTCCTGACAATGCTGGGTGTGCTGCTGTTCCCACATAAATGGGAGAAAATTGGAACACACCATACAACCCTGTGACTTCTTCAAACAAGGGTTTTCTAAAGAAGGAGAATCAAATTATTTCCCCCTCCCTTTGCCTTAAAAAAGATCACACCCCTCCAACTGGGGCAGCATTTCAGCTTCCAGTGCAGCTCTCTGAAGGATGAAAGGGTCTAGAGCAAGTGATAATCTAATTTATTAGCACCAGAGTTGAGAAAACAGGAAGGAGAGAAGGAAGGGAAATTAAAATAAAAGGTGAAAAGCATTTTAAAAATACTGAACTTTTCAAATCCTTGTGGCAGCAGGTCCCACGTTGATGGCTAAACTCAACTTGCAAGCCCACTTTTAAATGCCACAAGCTGACCCCTGGTTTGGGATCCCCAGAGATCTGCAAGGACAAAAAACAGCCTTTAATATAACAAAACCCCTCAAATTTCTGTCTCTTGATGAGTCAAAGTGGAAAGAGCTGGTGGTGATTCGACCCTGTGAATTTTATCCCAGTTAGCAAAGGAAACCTTTGTCAGATGAGAAGTTTTTTGTGGCATTTCTGAACACAGCCAAGCTCTGAGTTCACCTGACACTCAGGAGAGGCAGAGCTGATTTAGGAGGAACAAAATGTCTGGGGATGAGCCAGACAAACCCTTAATCACCTGCCTTCACCCAGCACCTCTGACTGGCATCCCACCAAAAGCATCCAACATTCAAAACATTCCCTTGTTTTTCTTTGGGTTTTTTTTTCTCTTTTCATTTTTTTTTTTTTTCATTTCTAAGTCCCAACCAAGATGAGAAGAGCCCAGAGCAGTGTCAGAGACAACAGTTCACTCTTCACCAGGAACGGGGGAAGAAGAAAATCAGAGCATATTTTCAAACCAGATAAACCAGTTCCCAATATTTATCTTCTGTGATGCACCAGTTTCATTTTTCTAAGTGAATGGCTCATTCTCTCTTCAAAACCCACTTGCCAGAAAGAAGATTGATTAAATCAAAGGAAAGAGGACATCCCCAGAGCCAGGATTGGGTCAGCAGATGAACTGTCAGAAATTGAGGAAGTTAGAGGATGATTTCTAGTCAGAGCTAGAGGAAAAAAAGGAGGAAAAAACAGGGAAAATTTGAGATAGGACTGACTTAAAGATCACCTGAAGTGCTGATTTTGCTGTGTGAAATCCCCCCCCTTGCCATTTCTGCACAATCTGCACATTTTGAAGAAAAACCTAAAACTTTCTCCCAAAGGTGGATGATTTGGTTTCCATATCAGAGCCTGCAAAACGTGGATGCTACAGGACCTGGAGCAGGGTCAGGGAGCTCTGAGCTGAATGTCCCCCCTTGGTTACAGCTGCAGCTCTGACTGCAGAGCAGAGGGAGAAAACAGCTACCCCAGGTACTAAATCTGTTAAACTACATGAGGTAGCAGCCAAGGAAAGCTGATTTCCTCTCTGTTGTGCTGTTTTCTCAAGGTATTTATGATCTTTAATAACCTTTTCCATTTAGGAATGGAGGAGGAGAGGTGGGCTGCTGGTGGTGGGACCTCCAGAGTTCTCTGCCCCAAGCTTTGAGCACTCAGAAGCAGCACAAGGAACAGAATAAAGGGATTTATTCCCTTAGGTAATTAAGTGTGTGTGAGAAGAGAGGCATCACCTCTGAATGCGAGGTCAGGGAGGCAGGAGAAGCCCAGGCCAGCATCCCCTGTGGGGTGGCTGCAGGGGCAGGGGTCAGCAGACCTGGCTCTCATCTCTCAGCCAGAGACAGGAGCAGCTCTGAGCTCCCTGCTGCAGGTTCCAAAGGCCCAAAAGGGCTGGATCCCGAGCTGATTTATCCTCTCTCACCCCCACAGGCACCAGAAGATCCCAGATCCGTGCGGGGACAGGACCTGCGGGCTCTGTTCTACCCCGTGTCACCATAAGAGGGATCCTCTCGCCTGTCCCTGGAGGCTCGCCTGACATTTCATTTGGAAACCAAGCACACAAAGCCTCGCAAATTGAGTGAAAGTGCAATTACACAAGGCTTTGAAGTGCCCTGCTAATCCTCTCCTCCCTCGGGACATGAGGCACGGCTTTGAGCGGTGACAGCCACGGAGCTTCACCCAAAATCTTGGCGCTGGCTCGGGGCGAAGGTGCTGGAGGAGCTGCAGCTCAGGACAACGCTGTGCACGTGGATGGAGAATGGCCCAAAAGCCCTTTCAAAAAAAAAAAAAACCAAAAAACAAAAAACCCTTTGTTTTGGAACCCTGGGCACTGAGGATTTTAGACTTTCTGTGCTGACAGGCACTGACCCCCAAGCAAACTCTGCATTGAGCTGAGGCTGTGGAAAACGCTCCCAAAATTGAGTGACAGCCCTGGGATTGTGGGTGTGGAGTTTGGATGGGAGTGTGTGATAGCACAGGGTGCAAAACTGAGAGTTTAAGGGTTTAGAATATAGGAATATATATATATAAAACAAGATGGAGGGTTTAGGGCATAGGTTCAGTCCTTCTTTATCACCTTCTTCTTCATGGGTCTGGGTGGGATTTTGTAACTGGATAGAAAAATCCACATTGAGGGCCATTAGTGGTTGGTTATTGGGTTAAAAATAAAAATAACTTAGGTGTCATTTCTTAATTGGACAGTTTATGTTTAAAAGGCCTGGTAAAGAGATAGATATGCTCCATTTTTTTATCTTGTTAGCTAACGGTGCTGTAGAAATCACAGCTTGTGAGACTGTAACATAGATAAGAATTAATAAAAATCTGGGTCCAAACACAAAATACTGTCTTGAGTATTTAATCCCGACTCTGGCAGAAAAAGAAGATAAAAGCAACACTTTGCTTCAACCATGAGTGAGGAGGAAGAAGCCCAGAGGAGGAGGAGGGACCCCAGCAGTGATGAGAACCCCAGTGGATGCAGCAGCACCAGGACTGGTGATGTTTGTGGAGCCCATCTCACCTCCAGGGATGAAACCACAGGAGGCCATGCTAGGAATTAGTTCTCCAAACTATTCTAGGATACATCAGTGCAGCTCCCAGGATGCTCTGAAGAGGAATAAGGCCACATGAGGCTGGTGTGGACTAAATCCTGCCCTCAGCTCGGAAATGAGCTGAGATTTTCCACCATCTCCCTCTTGGACCTCATGGATACAAAGACAGCAGCAAATCCTGAGGCTCCCCGAGGGCCTGGGAGAGGCGTTCCCACCTGCCTGCAGCACTGTTTGTCCCAGCCTATTTACACAGCCTTTAATGCTCCTGATGTCAGCCTGGAGATGTGTTAATAACCCAATTAAACTGTTCACCCAGCTATGGCAAATCCCAGCGCTGGGGGAAGGTTGGCCTGTTTTGCTTTGTGGTTCTTGGGCTGCCTTGCAGCACGCAAAAGCCACGTCCCCCAGTCCCAGCTCGTCCCCAGAGGGGCCTTGTGAAGGGTTGAGGGGGTGAAATGCTAAAATCTAAAGTTGGATGGATGTGTGAGCACCACCAGAGCTCCCTGACCGTGTCCTCACCCCAGTCAGGATGGGGACACGCGAGGGGGGACGTGTTCCGTGTGAAATGTGGCTTTCAGAGGTGACAAACACCGACTGCCCTTGGCAGGTGGGCTTCAAAGGGTTGAATTCCCATGGCAAAGGCCCTGCCTGGATGGCAGGAGGATGCCCACGGGTGGGGAAGTGCAGGGTGAAGGTGGCACTGCCCTGGAGGGCTGGGGCTCCAGGAGGCAGCGGGGCCTGGGGCTGCCTGGACTTGTCTGTGCAGGGCTGTCGTGACTGTGCCTCTGCTTTTCCATCCATCTCAGGAAGGCAGGAATGTTTCCCTGCCCCACTGGGAGGCTCCAGTCATTCCTGTCCACCAGGGGATCACAAAAAGCTCTGTTTTGCAGAGGTGTTTTGCTGGAAAAGATCAGTTGTTAGTGTCCCTCCGTGGCTGGATGTGGGGCACAGGTGTGGATGTGTCCACATATCCACACACACAATGGATCCATGTTTGTATCTGTGTATCAACCACAAATATTTGACTATTGTGGTTTGTGTTTCCTTCAGCTCGATCCAACTTCCTTCTGATCAAAATCCGTAAGCTCAAAATGCCCTCAACGCTGTCCCCTGAGCTGTGAATTTAACACAAACTCCTGCAGGACCAAAGAAATTGAAAATTGTGTTACGAGATCCCACTAGGAGGAAAAACCTCCCCTCCCAAGAGCCCTTAAGCTTGGATTTAACTGTGGGCAGGTTTAATGCCAGCTGGGATCCCCAGAGCTGAAAAACACATCCACAAAGCTGAAATTCACCCATTTCACTCAAGAGCTGTTCCAAAGTGGGACCAGCTTAAGCCTGTGCTTAAATATTTTCTTGACTCTAAGCCTGTATTAGTGGAAAAGTCATTGTTCCAGAGTAGATTTTTATAGGGCTGTGACTTTGGGGTAGTTTTAGTATTCTCAATAGTTTTTTTCTTTGGATGGCTTCCTCCACTCATCATTAATATCTGGCGTCAACTGTCTTTCTTTCTCATCCATTCCCAGAGACAAGGAAAAATGTTCCCTTCTTTCCACGGATGTATTTATGTTCCCCATGGAAATTCCCCTCTGTGATATATGAACTATTTTCAGAGAAGTTTAGCAAAGCCTAAATCACAAAGGGGAAGAAAACCTCCTCGGCTTGAGTTCACGAGGGGAAAAGTTGGGATTGCAGTGACCTGCAGTGTGAATTTTTTCTTGAGTTTAATTGTTATTTCCATTCAAATCCCTCATATCCTTAGCCATAAATAACACTCCTGAATAATCCTTAATTTTTGTCCCTATATCTGCCTCCCATAAAATTAGGAGGGAATATTTAGGATCTGCCAAGATGACAAAGTGTCCTTTATGGTGGCCGAATGAAAGGAAGAATATAACTTTGGGAGAAAGCAACATGCTTTCCTTCAGCGTAGGATTTCCTCCACAGAGACATCATCACAGACTGTCAGAAGCTGGGCAGCTCTCCAAAGGTTAGATTCAGGGCCAAAACTTACAATTTCTGCTCTGCACAGGGCCAGCTCTGTCTCGGAGATTTTAAAGGCTGTCTCACCACAGCTGTGAAATTCGGAGCTGGCAGATCGTGGAGTTATCTCACCAGCCCAGGACAGTTCCCATCCCAGCCATTCCTGGGGAACTAGCTGGGAATTGGTTGTAAAACTAGTTGGGAATTGGTTGTGAAACTAGTTGGGGATTGGTTGTAAAATGTGGTTGGCAGAGAGGACAGAGCCCAGCCCTGGGAGATGACTCTGCTGCCGCCACCATGGGAAAGCTCAGCTCCACATCCCTCTGCCTCCCTCCCTCCTCTCCCACCCCAAACCAACCCAAACCCACTTCCTACACAACCTCCCTCCCCTTTCAGGGCTGAGTGTGGCCCCTCAACTCCCTGCTGGGTCACCTCAGTGCTGTTGGGGTGTTGTTGTGTGAGGCAGGGACGCTGGACTTTGTGTGGGAGCTGTGTGGAGGCACAGGAAGGAGCGTGGGCTTGGATATATCACATGTGGAGCTTCCGTGGTCCACAGGGTCACCCTCTGGATTGGACACCACTCAGGGCTCAGCTCCCACGCCTGCCTAAGCCAGGGAGAGCTGTGCTGAGAGGCCAGGCTCTGCTCAGGCCACCCAGGAGAGATGTTCTGCTCCCAGAAGCCAAAGGCTCCCTCATTAGGGAGGGTGACAGAAGGTGGGTGATTCACCTTCAATCCCACAGCATTCCTAAAGAACAGAAGGCATCTCCTGGACAGACAACCCTGTGATAATCTCCACGTTCACATCTCTGTGCCACAGCCACAGGGCTGCAGAATCCACACGGGACTCTGGGCAGTCAAGACCTTGGGTTTGCATCCCAGCACTTTCCAGTGGACACCAAGCAATCCAGGGAGACCCTGAGCCTGGGAAAGGTCTGCACAGCCCAGCCCAGCTCTCTGGTGGTCACCCTTTGAGCCACAGCAGAGCTGCTGGTCTTACCCTGGCTGGGGTAAAGGCAGCCAGGATTTATGGGCTCCCAGTGCTGCTCCAAGGTCCCAAAAGGAACACGCAGGAACCCCCGGCTCATCGGCTCACTGATCCTGTCCAGCCTTAGGAAATCAGAGGAGATGGATTTTCCCTCAGACATCATAACTGCAATAGAGTTTGGGAGGCAAACACAGAGCCCCTGGCACTGAGCCAAGGGAGTAAGCCTGGGATAGGTTTTCTTTCAAGAATTCCAACTCATTCATGTACTTTCTTAATGATCCAAAGTCTTCGAGGAGTTGCCTTTCAGCTTCAGTTCCCTTTCAATATTTGTCATGTGTGTCAAAGTTGATTCTTCACGTTTCCTCTGTAGTTTTAACGTTCTCAAGGAGAAACTTCACTCCTTTGACATTTGAAAGATATTTTCCCCCCTCTATTGATTTCTTTTTTTAATGGAATAATAGAAGAACCTTTTTAAATCAGCCAGGGGTAAGAGCAGAGGGAAATGTGTCTCATTTGGAGATGCTAACAAAGAAATCTTAACAAATGACTGGAAGAGGCCATGGAGTCACTAATTCCTCATGTTATTTGGATGGACATGCAGCAATCTACAAGCAGTGACCACTTGTCCAGCACTTCTGAGTTCCTGGAAACCCTGAGAGAATTGCCTCCAGCAGCTGGCCCTGCTATGGAGCAGGAATGGGAATGGAAGCCTCCCTTCATCCAGCTTTTCTCACAACCTGCCCCCACCTTTGGAAACCCCAGGAAAGGCCAAAAGGTCTCTGCTGAGCCACCAGGGTGGAGTATGACGAGTCCTGTCTTGATGAAAGCCTTGACAAGAGCAAGGCAGAGACAGCAAGGTTGGGAGGCCAGCCCCGCAGAGCTTGGTAGGTGCCTGCCCAGGCAAAGCCTGGGTGCTGCAAATTAAACACTCAGAGAAGCTTGGCTGAGCCCTGAGAGGCAGAACCCCCTCCAAACACCCCCTCCTGCTCCCCTCATCTCCAGAACCTTGGAGCTTCCACAGCCAAGAGCCCTCTGGAGAGACAGGAGAGCACCTGGGGTTTTTGGATTTGGGATGGGGTTTCTGTTTTCCCCAGCGATGGAAATCGAGTATGGGTACAAGAAGAATTAGACCAGGAGACTTCAAAGGGCTGAATCACATCTCAGTCTGCTCTTGGGCTGGCTCTGCTCAGCCTCAAGCTTTATCAGGCAAGTTTGGCTCAGTGATTGCATTTCACACTCTGAACACAATTATTTTCCTGATTGTCTATAAACTACGCCTACAGATTTTTGCCACTTGCTTTTGCCAACAGCTGACCTGTTGATGCTCAAGCAAAGTAAAATATCTCTGAAATTAGCTAAGAAAATAAAACTGGGCAATCAAAGGCTTCAAGACAGGCAGCAAAGCAGTGCAGAGCAGCAGCTGAGTGCCCTGTTTCAAGTTTTAACTTAGTCTGCTACTATTTACTCTCATTAAATCCAGAGTCGTCTGGCTTCATTTGGCTTGCCAGAAATTTGCTTTAGGATAATTCAGATCAGAGTCACCAGGCTTTCCCCCACCAGCACCTTTTTAGGACAGAGGATAATAATAGAGGATTTTTTTTTTTCCATGAAAGCATATGCAATTTCCTCTCTAACCATCCAAAACAAATAATCAGGAGATTTCCCCGTGTTTACAATGGGTCTTTCTACTGACCTTCCCTGCAAAGCACATTAGGAGAAATCAGTGAAAAATACTCCATGAGAAGTGGGTCACAATTGCTGTTATTGTTACTCAGAAATTATGTAGCGTCTAATCTGAAAGCAGACACAACAACTGAGGGCTCCTCTTTGCCCTTTTCATAACAAACCAATGCTATTTAACAGTAAATACAGTTAAATGGGAATAAATCTGCTTTGTACAGAGAGACATTGCATGTTTATTAATAATCTTTGTGTTTGGTGTTTAGAGCAGTTCCAAATCTGAGCTGTAGCAATGGATAAAAAACTTTTCTCTTGGCATGGCTGAGTCACTGTGACTGACTTGGCTCTGCCACTCTCTTTGAACAACCATCATTACATCAGTTTCAAACTGGTTACAGGAGCCTCAATTTGGAGCAAAGCAAAGATGGGCAACCTCGAGGGTAATTCTTTCAGATGTCATGGGCAAAGAGATTTATTCAGCCCCTAATTTGAGGAGTTTTGACAGATTTTTTTAATTTTTTTTTTTTTTTTTAATCTTTTACCTCAGTTTTGAGAAGTACTGGGGCTACTTTTAAGTCACATCACTGGGATTTGGGAATTCTTGCTGTGAGACCAGGGATGCCTCACCTGTACTGCCAAGAACAGGCTGTAAGGAACATAAAAGCAGCCTTTTGCCTGAGTGTAGAGAGGACAGTTTAGGGCAAAGATTGCATTTGCTGCAAGTGAAATTGCACCTCCCTTAATTCCCTAAACCACAGATTTTATCCAGCTCCTCCGTGTATAACCAGAGAGTGATTTCACCAAAGCTTGAGCCTCAGATGGTTGGGAGGAACTTCACCCTCTGAAGGTGTTTGGTGTCAGCTTTGGCAGATTCTGGAGATAATTTTGATGGCCAGCTCAGAGCAGGAATTGAGCTGTTGTGTGATGAGTGTTGATGGAGGTGCAAAGTGCCCTGCCCAAGATTTGCATGAGTAAGGATGGAAAGAGATCCCTGGGAAACAGAACCCTCACCTCTGAGCTTGGAGGATGTGATTATGAAACATCACTCAGTGCATGCCAGGAGTCCCTGCTGTCCTCAGGAGTCAGATCCCTGTGATGGAAATGAGGGAGTGTTTCTGTTGAGCTCAAAAAACACAGTTTGAGGCTCTTGTTCCCAGGATGTGGCTGATCCTGAGTGCCTGCTCCTGCAGGGATCTCCAGGGGGGTCTCACTCCTGTGGAGCTGTTGATGAGACAGAGACCAAAAGGAGAGAGATCACAGGACCATGGAATGGGTTGGGTTGGAAGGGACCTTAGAAATCATCTCATTCCACCCCTGCCATGGCAGGGACACTTTCCACTGTCCCAGGCTGCTCCAAGCCCCGTCCAGCCTGGCCTTGGACACTTACCAAGGATCCAGGGGCAGCCACAACTTCTTTGGTACACTGTGCCAGGGCCTCACAAAGAAGAATTTCCTCCTAGTATCCAACCCAAGCCTATTCTTTTCCACTGTGAAGCCATTCCCCCTTGTCCTGTCACTCCAGTTCCTGATGAAGAATCCCAATCCAGCCTCCTTGTAGCCTTTTCAGACACTGGAAAGTGCTGTGAGATGTCCACACCATTTTCTCTTCTCCAAGCTGAGCAGTCCCAACTTTCTCAGCCTGTATTCACAGAGGAGGTGCTTTAGTCCCCTTATCAGACATGTGGCATCATCTGGACTTTTTCCAACAGTTCTGGGGCCACCAGAACAGGATTGCAGGTGGGGTCTCACAAGAGCAGAGCAGAGGAGCAGAATCCCCTCCCTTGACCTGTTCTCAGGTTGTTTTTCAGGCGGAACAGGGAAAGGCAACACTGGAGCTCTCCCACATTTGATTTTCTGCAGGACAACCATGACCACCAAACCCAACCCTGCACAGCTCAGGAGTACAGAGAGAGGCACAGCAGGGAATGAGAGAAAGCAGAGATGAGGAAACACAACTTTTCCTATTTTTCCTGTTTACCTTTATGGAGGTGGATGCTTTCTGGTGCCCAGTCATCCCTTCTCCTTGGGTTTCTGCTGTGCTGGTGGATGGGTGCAGCAGCAGCTGGGACACGTGGCAGGACAGCAGCAGCTTTTGCAAGGGATGAAGAGCTCCTTAGACACTGTGAGATCCCAAATCCATCACATGGAGCCTAATGAGGGGGCTGAGCAAGGCCAAATACAACTGTTTCACAGTTTATTTTAACCATCCAATGAAACAGCTGAAAAGGATTCATGCTGCCAACAATCTTTTCCTTCATTTTTTTTTTTCTTCCCCTCCTTGCATGGCATTTGTTAGAAATCAGGATTTTCCTTAACTAAATGTCTTGTGGTCTCCTTAGCTTTGTTTCTTAACAGGGTTGTCTTTATGTTAGTTTTCTTTGGCTTCCCAATAGAAGAGTAACAGATTTCTTTTGAAGTTTTTATTGATGAATGAGCTCCTATAAATAACCCTCTGTGGCAGCAGCTTGATCTCAGAGTTTACTCTGGAATAATAGTAGCAATGGGAATGGAGGAAATTTATGGCAGCATGACATGAAATAGTTTAATGGGCTTCATACTGTTTAACTTAATCTTTACAGATGTAAAAACAGAAACACAATTATTTTAACAACTATTATTACATATTGCTCTTCGAACTAAAACAGAAACTCAGTAAGCAATTGGAGATAGGTAGGGAAGAATTAAGGGGTCCAGCTGACCCTGGATTTGGGAATCACTGGGTTGGACCAGTGGATTTGCTAAGCCTCACCTGGAGAGCCCTGGGAGATGCGAGGTGGCTGGGGAGGATGGGTCTGCAGGTGGGATTTGGCACTGGCATGGAAAGCTGAGCCACGGGATGCAGGTGCTGGAAGCTGCTAAAACCAGTGGAAGTGGTGGAGCTCTGTCCTTGGGAGGAAAAGAAATGAACCCTGTGCTTTGTTCCATGCCCCTTTATTCCACCTGTGTGCCTGGGGAGGAGCTGATCCCAACCCCACCAAAGGGATCCCACATCCCCTGTGCCCTGCAGCCCCACGAGGGGCACAGCTGGAATCCTCCCATCCTAGGAGCAGAAACATTCCACTCACACCAACCAAAGGATGGAGGGAAATGATGGAAAGTCACCTGATAATAGAGAATTTAATTGTTTGTCACGCATCTGCTCATCTTCCCACCGTGGGTTTGTTCAGGTCTCTAAGGCAACATCAGTTGAGGCAAAGGTGACCTGGATGTGCCTCTTTAAGCTGTGGAATCTTAGGAAGGTGAAGAAAAAGAAAATCATTAAAATTTTCTGTCTAAATATCCAACCCAGAGGCCAGCTGGCATTTCACCCAGCCCAGGATCCAGCTGGAGGACGTTTGAACCGATGTGCAAGAGGTGGGTGTAAAATCCAGCATCAGAATTACTAGGAAAGGTCACAAGACCTAATCCAAACCTGAGATTTCCTCTGGATGTGGCTCGTGGCCAAGCCCAGCTCCATTTGCTTCTCGGTGCTTCGCAAAGAGCTTGGGTAAATATTGAAACATGTTGGTGCTCTGCGTAATTTCTATCAAAAAAAAAAACCAAAAAACAAGCTGACAGCTTTTGTTTCCTCCTCGAGGGAGCATTATTTGAAAGGAAACTGCAGTGAAAATGATCAGCATTGTGCCTTTTCCCAGCTGTCTGTTCAGTGGGAAATCTGCGTTTTCCAATCCACGGAAATCGCCCGTGCGAGAGAGGAGCTCGCAATTTCTCCCTCCATTTCCAAAAATGTGGGAAAGTTTATTTATTTCTCCATGCATTCCTGATTCGCAATGTGCTCTCTAAAAATGTCGCTAAGATTTCGGCTAACCCAGCTCATGCTAAATTTAGCAACTGTATTTTAAATAAACATTCTTTACGCTTTGCTGAGCCGGCTTTGAAGCTGGCTTGAAACAAACGGTGCTCGCATATGAACATGAGCAATGTTTGACTTGGGCCTAAGAGAGCATCTGAATAAGTAATAATGCATTATTCCCTATAATCCGAAAATGAGATTTTAGAGGTCTAATTCAGTCAATTTAGGGGGGATTCCTGTGAGGGAAAGCGAATCAGGGCTGGGTTATTTCTGGAAGGGCCCGTCCTGTTCTCTCTGACCACACAAAACTTCCTCTTGGTGTCTTGTTAGGCACTGGAGCTGCGAGGCTCAGGGAAATCAGCTGTGACTTAGCACGCACTGCCTTTGAGGAATCTGGCCCATTTTAAAGCACTTAATGATTTGTCTGGATAAAGCACTAAAAATATACTGTGGGGAGCAATTATGCAACGTCCAGACTGATGGATTGCATAACCCCATAGACCTTTTCCATCTGTAACTTCTCTCATTCTGTGATCTTGTCTTCTTGGTTTTTCACTTCAAATCAAATATGTGATCTGTTTAATATCCTGACCGCTGTCTCTCGGGGGATCTCTTCTCTGGGTGTGTGGGGCTATGAATCAAGTGAGGAAGCAGATCCTTCATCCCTTCTTTGCTTTGGGAATCGGCTGCTCCTCACACCAGGCTTAGGAGCAGTCAGCAGGAAGCCAGTGGGTTTTGGTGTGCCCCCTTAATGTGTTTTCTGTGGTAAAGGATGGAAAGAGAATTAACTTTCAAAGTGGGGCAGGGGAAGGAGGAGAGGCTACAGAGTCCCTCAGATTTATGTCACCTTGGAATCAGGCATGGACAGCCACACCTCGAGTGACAAATCCTGAAAGCGGCTTCTGCTCATGAAGAAATCCTTGATTATATTTAATACCTGCTATGGGACCAACTTTAAGAGAACACACACTGAGCCTGTTTAAAGACTGGAAGCCCCATTTATGAGAAATTAAACTCTGGAATTATTTTAATATGCCCGATTTTCAGTTCCCCTCATAGGAAGCTCGCCTTTGGAGCAAAGCTGCTCTGGGAACCAAACAACTTCTCTGTGATCTGCCCTGCTCCTAGGAGTTAAAATTGGCTGCAGGGCTCAGAGATGGGAAACCTTGCTGGGTTGGGAGAGGTCATTCCTCTGCAGAGGAAGGGGAAGGCATCTCCATCGCCCACACAGGCAGTGTGCTGTTTATTCTGCATCCCAGGCTGTTTTCTCCACTTCTCCCCACTATTCCACACTGGTGTTTATAGCCAGTCCTGAGAGGTTGGGAAAGCCAGGAGGAGGGAGATTCCAGGGATGAGTGAAATGCTGGGTGGCAGCTCTGTGCTTGGCAGCTGCTTTTTTGGCTTGTGGAGCAGGTGTGAAACCATTGGCACCAATTCCTTGGAGCTTTTCAGGTCCTTGATGTTCCCGTGGCACCTCGGCTGCACAGCACCCAAATTCACAGGGATGTGGGGAGGATTAAAGGATGCTCAGCCCCATCCAAAGGGCAGGAGTTGGTGTATTGACTGCACACTCATTGCTCTGCTGTTGTTTTCACTGTGTGCTTCTATTCTGTGTTTTTACTGTATGTTTTTATTGTATGTTTTTATTGTACCATGACTTCTCCCCTCTCTATAAACAGATGACGTGCAAAAGCCGTGTGTGGTTACTCATCCAGCCCGCTGGCAATAAGACTTTTCCTTGCTATTCATCCCCTGTTACAGCACTGGCCTGATCCCAATTAATTCCAAATTGCCCCTCAGAACTGCTCACCGGGTTCTGAGCTCATTGGAGTTAGTGTCACTTTTGTGCAGAGCATGTTAAGTTTACTGATTTCACTCCCTCAAGCGAAACCAAAATCGAGCTCAATGCGGCTTTTAAACGCTGCAGCTGTACTTGGTCCCACTCCACTCCACCAAAACAGAAATAAGATCAAATGTCAAAGCAAAGCTTCACAAAGAAACAAATTCCCATTGCCTAGAAAAAGCTGGGTTAAAAAAAAAAAAAAAAAAAAAAAAAAAAAAGTGTCTGTGATAAAAATATATGTTGTGTATTAAACTGAAATTCACTTTTTTTCACCACTAAAAAAAACCTGAAAGGGCTCGGAGGGGGAGAGGTTCTTCATGTGTGAGTAGGAAAGGAATAAAAGCCCTCTTTGCAGGTCCAAAATGGTGTTTGGGGGGCTGGAATAGGAGCTGAGGGGTGAAAAAACTGGGGGGTCACAGCTGGGAGGCCAAGTTGGGAGAAAAGGAAACAGAGGAGCTGAAGACACCGGTTAAAAGTGGTGACTGAGAGCATAAATATCCAATTTTGGGGGGTAAAACCTCTTGTGGGGACACCAGGGATGCAGGATCCCTCCTTGTGGGAAGGTCTTGATGGAGATCCATCCAACCAACCTCCCACCCCACCCTGAGCCCGAACCAGCACACAGGGGGTGGAGAGAGGATCCGAGCTCTCTGCTGGGCTCCTTTTCCTCTCCCTGCAGCTTCCTGTGGCTGATGTCACCTCCCAGACCCCAGAGAGGCCACTGGTGTCAGTGTCCAGCCTGGGATGGAACCTCCTGGCCAGGTGGCACCTTCTGGAGCTGGTACCTGTCCCTAATGTCACACAGGAGTGGCACTGTGGGGTGGCACACAGGGAGCTTTAACCCTCTTAGCATTCACCAGCTCTGGGAATGACTCCTGGAACTGGTACCTGTCCCTAATGCCACACAGCAGTGGCACTGGAGTGGCACACAGGGAGCTTTAACCCTCTCAGCACTCACCCAGCTCTGGGAATGACTCCTGGAGCTGGTACCTGTCCCTAATGTCACACAGCAGTGGCACTGGAGTGGCACACAGGGAGCTTTAACCCTCTCAGCCCTGGGAATGATGGTTGGGACTGAGCAGTGACACCTTCATAACCTTTCATATGTATTTCTTCATCTTCTACTTCAGTGCCAGAGCTTTAAACAATGGACTCAATAGATATTCAAACAGCAGCTGTCAGAAATAGGGAGCAAATAGGGGATTTTATTAAAATAAAGTCTGTTTTGCTCAGCCTATCCAAGGATCTGCCTATGAGCATCCTTTTCTTTTTTTGGGGTATTTTTTTGGGAAACGAAATAAGAATTTAGAAACCTTTTAGAGATTTTTCTGTCTTTCCCCACATGGGAGCTCTTTGCCTTGGGCTGGAATGAGCAACCCTGGTCCAAATATCAAGGAATTGATGCCAACCTTCCTCTGCAAAAACTGAATCAAAGCTCACCTGAAAACCCAACATTTCCACTATCGAGGCGCTCATTTTAAGAGCAAGCTTTGCTTTTGAGACAGTGTGGGATGAAAGAAGGGGAAGAGAAGGAGGGAAAATCATTTTGGGCAAGATTTCATCAGTTTCAAGGAACAGGTAATTTCAGTTTTTGTAACCTCTCCCATCTTTTTGTGGCCCATCATGTCAGCACCAGGATATTTGCTGCATCCAGCAGCAGGCCCAAATCCTCCATCCTCCAGCACAAGCCAAGGGGTGTTTCACATCACAAGAGCCACACTTCTGAACAAAAATACCTTTATTGGATATAGATTTGATTTCATAATGAAAATTGAGAATATATATATATATATTTTTCCAAAAGGTCATTTATCCACTAATATACAAAAAGCCTCTATTTATGGCAAACAAAAATACAAAATATTCCTGATTTCTTGCAACGTGTCGGGATTCTTCTTTACAAAAAAGAAAACTTAAGAGAAGTAGCTGATGTCTCTTTTTTTTTTTTTTCTTCTGTTATTTGTCTCAGTCTCCACAATCCTGCCTCAGTCTTTTTAAGTCAGAAGCAACCGATCCCAGTGAGACATGGAAAGTGACAAATCTCTGTGTTTCCTCATCCATCCCCCTCTTTTTGGCCACATCCGTGAGCAGAAACCAGTGCCACACCACGCTGAATCCAAGCAAGCAGGAATATTCAGGATTGCTTGGTCTGCCACGAGTTCAGCTCCAGTTGCCCACTTGGGAGGACTGGGCCAGTGGGGAATAGCAGGAATTATTATGTGCCTGTGGGTATTCATGGCAAAATCGTGGGCATCATTAATCCCCGTGGGTATTGATGGCAAAACAAAACTCGGCTTCCTCCCCCCGGGATGGGGCTGGGTTTTCAAAGGAAAAATAAAAGAAGAAAACAAAGACCTGAAGGGCTCGAGAGAAAAGCCTGGTGTGAGGAACCTGAGGGATGCAAAGGCTCAAGGTGCAGAGCGAAGCCCACGGGGCTTGGGGCCGGCATTCCCCCGGTGCTGCCTCTGCCTCCACCCCCACGGGAAAACAAAGCCGCTTTACCTTCAAAAGTCGCTCTGGAAGAGGGTGGGAGGCACCCGCTAAAAGAGAATCCGCAGCCAGACGCGCCTTGAAAATGCCCTGAAATCCTGAGTCACCTTTAAAACATCGCTTTGAGGGGGAATTTATTTTTTTTTTAAAAGGTCTTTACCCGCGTGGTGAGGTCTGAGTCCGATCTCTCCCTCCCACCGCTCCCCCCGGAGCAGCGCTCGGGGCCGGGATGGTGAGAGGGGGGGCGTTAATTAGGGAGGGGGCCAACTACTGAAAATTAAACACGGCCTCGGAGAAGTGCAGAGGGAAGCACGAGAGGAAGGGGATGCCGATGTGATAAAGCCTCCCGTGCACCTGGGAATCGAGCATGAGGGACGCGTTGAGGGCCGGCCCGAAGCCGCCGCCGGCCACCAAGGAGCCGCCCAGGCAACCGGGGGGGCTCTCCCGGACCGCCTTGGGGGCTACCCCGGGGCCCGGCGACCGCAACCCCTGAGCCAGGATGCTCTCGATGCTGAAGCTACGACCCCGAGGGCCGCTCTTGTGCGGCGGGACG
>WEIU01006566.1:6343-31923 GCA_013389925.1 Aegithalos caudatus | reverse complement strand
GAAGGAAGGAAGGAAGGAAGGAAGGAAGGAAGGAAGGAAGGAAGGAAGGAAGGCTGGCTCTGTCTGGCACCAGTCCAACCAAGACCCATCGATGCACATGAATTTCTCCCGGGATTGCACCTGTCCTGGAGAGGGCAGGAACCTCTGGTTGCAGGGGCCTGCTCCATCCCAATTTTCCAGACATTTCTGTGCTCAAACAGGAGAGCCCGGGCCAGCCCCACCTGCCTTAAGGTGCCTGTCACCAGGTTATTTCATACACACAACAATTCACTCGTGCACTCTTTATTCACACATGGAAATCCACACTCATTTCATTAATGAAAGCATCATTAAAAGTGCTTTCCTTTAAAATTTGTAGCCTTTTAAAAACTGAACCTCAAGCAGAGTATTATGGCTGGTTTAAAGCTCCTTTTTGGGTGTATTTGGGCTGATTTTTGTAGCTGCCCTGGCGTGTTCAGTTCCAAGGAATGATTCCTGCAGCACAAGGAGTTTCTTTCTGCATTTTTCCCAGGGTTTGGATTCATCTGATTCATCTGTCCCTCCCTTTTTTAGGTGTTTTCACAAGTTGTGGGGGTTTCAAGGGAGAGCTGCGTTTTGTTTCTTTCAAAATCCCAGATCCTTTTTTAACCCCTTTCACTGAAATATTTGATTCAGCTTGGTAAAAATGGATTTTAGAAGCAATTCAGGCACATGCAAAGATCGATTTAATTTATAAAGATGTGGCAGCCTTGTCTGCTTCCCAAAGAAAAGAGTTTTCCCTGTGGCATCTCTTTGAGCTGCTGCACGGTGCACTGACAGAGAAGACCCTGCAAAAGGAATTTGGGGCAAATTTCAGCCTTGTGGAGACAAACCAGAGAACTGAACCAGCAGGAAAAAAATGCCACCTATCAGCAAACTCTTTATTTTTTAAAGGCAGACTACCCTGAGGGCTCGGGCCCTCTTTTCTAGAAGCAAACCCTCGGAAGGAACAGCTTTGCTGAGCGTGGTTGGAGGGAGATACAGGTGGTTTAGAAAGATCTCAGCGTTCCTTGATTTGAAAAAAGGATTAATTACCAGCGCTGCTCTCCCTCCCTCGGGATGGGCACGAGTCCCAGCTGGGGTGCGGACATTGTGTGACACTGTGTGATACTGTGTGACATTGTGTGACACTGTGTGATACTGTGTGACATTGTGTGACACTGTGTGATACTGTGTGACATTGTGTGACACTGTGTGATACTGTGTGACATTGTGTGACACTGTGTGATACTGTGTGACATTGTGTGACACTGTGTGATACTGTGTGACATTGTGTGACACTGTGTGATACTGTGTGACATTGTGTGACACTGTGTGATACTGTGTGACATTGTGTGACACTGTGTGATACTGTGTGACATTGTGTGACACTGTGTGATACTGTGTGACATTGTGTGACACTGTGTGATACTGTGTGACATTGTGTGACACTGTGTGATACTGTGTGACATTGTGTGACACTGTGTGATACTGTGTGACATTGTGTGACACTGTGTGATACTGTGTGACATTGTGTGACACTGTGTGATACTGTGTGACATTGTGTGACACTGTATTACATTGTGTGACATTGTGTGACACTGTGTGACATTGTGTGACATTGTGTGACACTGTGGGACATTGTGTGACATTTGTGTGACATTGTGTGACATTGTGTGACACTGTGTGACACTGTGTGACACTGTATTACATTGTATGACACTGTGTGACATTTGTGTGACACTGTGTGACATTGTGTGACATTTGTGTGACATTGTGTGCCAGTGTCCAGGCAGTGCTGGCCCTGCCAGCCCAGCCCCAAGCCCATCAGCAGCTGAGCCCGGGGAGCATCCCCGGTTCCCCGCAGGGACCGGGAGTCGGGAGCGCAGGACTGAGCCTCAAACACCTCGGTCCGGCTCCACATGGGTGGTCTGCCGTGCCTGGAAGGATTCCCACCGGCTCCAGCAGCATTCCGAGCTGAGGAAAGGCTCTTCTCAAACCCCATCGCAACACCAGTGCTCCAAACCCTTTTTATTTTATTTTATTTTCTCTTTATTTTTGGATGCTCACAAGCGAAAAGGTGAAGCCTCACCGCAGCATTTACGGCGATATGAGGGTATTAATCCAAATTCGGGAATGACTCCGAGCTGGAGGGGGAAAGATTCCTGAACTCGGCAGAGTCTTGGCCTTTGTGGAGAGAGAAAAAAAAAAAACCTTTAGAAAAGGAGTTTGCATCTGCCCAGCTCCATCTGCAGCCGCTCAGGGAGGAATTTGTTCACCCGGATTTATTCCACGTTTTTGGGTTGGCGCCTCTGACAGAGGACCAGGATCTGCAGCATCCAAGCCGAGCACAAACTCTGAAGATATTTCCCCCTTTCCTGTTGCACTTTAAAATAAACCTTAAAATAAACCTTCGCAGTTTCATTGTTCCCATGACCCCTCCGTCCCACTCGGCTCAGGAATGTCGGGATTCTCAACGCCCTCCCTCTTCTTGGGGTAGTTTTAGTAGAATGCACTAATTCTATAAATAATAAATCGTGCAAACAAGTCAGCTATTATCCAATTAAAGGAGAGCAAGAAGTGAACTTTCGGGAAGCCGGCAGACTGGGGAACCCACGTGGAGGCTGGATATTGTTTTATTCACCACCAGCCGATTTTAAATGGAAAATAATTAACGTGAGGGATTATTTTACAAAAAGCGGGGTGAGTTTTTATCCCCAGCCATAAGACGTGATGGAAATCCCGTGGTATTTGTACGATACGGGTGGAAACCTCGCAGCACGGTCTTTTTTATGTTTAATTCCAGAAATAAATTCGGCCTGCACGACCTTCCCTCACCTCGCTCCCCTCAGCTTTGCCTTCGAGGCGTTTTGAGCCCTCAGCGCCGCCGTAGCCTCGCGCCGGAGGGGGCGTGGCCAACGCGGAGGCCCCGCCCCTTTAGCGCTAACGTGGGGGCGTGGCCTGGCGGCAGTGATGTCACTGCTCGCAGGGGCGGGCGTGTAGGGAGGGCGTGGTGATGACGTCATGGATATTGACAAACGATGGGCGGGGCGGTGATGACGTCACGGCGGGCGGGTGAGGGCGGCGATGGCGGGGCCGGGCCGGGCGCTCCCCTCAGCGCCCTGCTCCAAGTGGGACGTCCGGGAGAAGGTGTGGGAATACCTGGAGGCCTCGGGCCTGGCCGAGTTCCCTCGGCCCGTGCGCGGCCGCATCCCCAACTTCAAGGTACGGCGGCTGCCGGGAGCCTCGGGCTGCGGCTCCTTCCCTGCCCCGCCTCGGGCCCTGCCCGCTCTGCAGCCCAGTTCCCCCCAGTTCCCTGGGCCAGCGCCTCGCAGCCCTCCAAGGAAAGAAAACAAAACCTCGGGAATTACCGAGACACAGAATGGTTTGAATTGGAAGGGAGCTCACAGCTCATTCGGCAGGAACACCTTCCACTCTCCCGTGCTGCTTCAAGCCCTGTCCAGCCTGGCCTTGGACATTTCCAGAGATTAAAAGAAAATTAACAGCCCCTCAATTAAAAATCTGCGTAATCAGCCTCTCTAGCTTGGAAAAGGCTCTATATTGCCCATCTCCGCCGTGGGCTCCTCGGTGATCCGCTGTTATTTTATGCAAACAGGGCGCTTCCCATGCTGCCACCAGGCTTCTGGGCTTGCGGGAGTTCCAGGCTGCCCGCAGGGTAAAAATAAACCCCGATGCTCCCCAGAGGAACGCCCGCTTCCTAACGCTGGAAGTAAGTGCCAAACACCCTCCTCTTGGCTCCTTCCCTCCCTCAGGGCTCCCTCCAGGCCTGCGGCTCTCTCAGGGAGCTGGAAGCGTTCAGCACAGCCCGGGAGGTGAAGGTGGATCCTGACAAACCTCTGGAAGGGGCGCGGCTGGCGGCTCTGCAGGTAACGCCCCGAGGAGGGGTTACTACAAATTACAAGTTATTACTGCAAATCCCTCGGCTTCCTATGGTACTGCAGGGGGTTCTGTGCTTCGTTTGTGCACCTTGGATCGACAGGTGTCATGGGATGGTTTGGGTTGGAAGGGATTGGGAAGGTAATTCAGTTCCAACCTCCTGCCATGGGCAGGGACACCTTCCTCTATCCTGGGCTGCTCCAACCTGGCCTTGGACATTCCAGGGATCCAGGGGCAGCCACAGCTTCTCTGGGCATCTGTGCCAGGGCCTGCCCACCCTCACAGGCAGGAATTTCTCCCTAATATCCAACCTAAACCTGCCCTTTGCCAGTTTGAAACTATCATCTCTTATAAAGCTATTTAGAGATATGGCTTTAAAGGAGGGGATGTCAAAGAGATGCCCTCAAATACCTTCAAATGTATGTCTTACCTCTTATTTATTCTTCTTTTTGCTCCCTCTTACCTTATTTCTTATTTCTTATCTTTTTTTCTTATTTCTTCTTATAGAATTTTCCTCTGTTGGAGGAAATGAACCTTACAAGCCCTACACGATCAAGGACACTAACTACAAAGTAACAAATTCAACATTTGGCCACGTGATTTTCACCGTGTGACAATAAATACATTTCCTCAGTGTAAAATGAACCTTTTCATGTGGTTTCCCCCCAGGCAAGGAAGACTTTGCTGGTTCCCACACCACGTCTGAGGACTGGGCTGTTCAATAGGATTGTTCCCCCTCCAGGTGCAACCAAGGAGATGCTGAGAAGATGTGCCACGTCTCAGGTGGGAATGAGGGATGAGGGAGGGCTGGATTAACCTGTGGGGCACTGTGGCCTTAGGATGGAGCAGCTGGGAGTTGGAAAACCTGAACTGCCTTCCTGTTAGGGTGTTATTCCTGTTATTTGTGTACACAACAGGATGGGATTGATGTTTCTCAGTGTTTATTGGAAAATCAGGAGCGACTTGAGATGAGTTACATCTTTCTTCATACTCCTACATTCTGCAGTTTTGAACTGCTGAACTCTGTGGAATATTTTAGCTCTCTTAGGTGTTACCAGATAGGAAAGACAGGGTTTTTTTTTAGAGAGTGCCATGAATTTTAGCATTTGGATGCACACGTGGGGAGGTTTGGATTTCCAGCACGGTCTCTTGCTGCCCTCTCGTGTTCAAACCTCCCTGCACAGCTGCAGGCTTTGGCCAGAGAACCCTGGCAGCTTTGATATCCATCTTTATTTGCCAGGAAAACCCAGCTGGTACAGCAGGAACAGGTTACTACACGGATTTATTTCCTCCTTTATCTCCTCCTAAAGGCAATAAAGTTTTGCAGCAGCCCCATAAACAACCGAGGCTGTAAATGGCTGGTAATTAGTAGTGACTTTCTTTGTTGGAAGTTCTCTTGCAGTCATTAGCTAATTAAGCTGTTCAGGGCTGAAGAGCACTTTTGAAAGAGGCCTTTCTCTTGGCCTGCTGTCTGATCTGTCTGGTTTTTCCCCCAGCCCACTAATGAAAAAACCCTGTTGGCAGTTTGTATTTACAAAGCACTGTGCAAACAATCCTCACCACGCTGCTGGGAAGTGCCTGATGGGCATTAGTGCTGACAGTCGGCCACAAATTACTGAATTCGGGGGGTTTGTGCTCTGCTTTGGCTCTTTATTGTCATTTTAATATCATTAATTTATAATTAGCACCTAGTTGAGTTGGTGTGAGGAGCATTTATAGTGATCTGTACAGGTATATTGGGAGTGATTGAGTCCCAAATTATATTTTTGATAATTCTAAACCTCTGATATTTAAAAGCCCAAGTAAACAGAATTTTTAATTTCTGCAATCTGGACAGAATTTTAGTTAAGATGAGAACAGATTGAAGAGGAGTGGGGAGGGTTGAACAGGGAGAGAGGGGAAGAAAAAAAACAATTTTATCACTTTATGTAACTTCAGATTTCTTTGTGCTGTACCTGTCTGTGTCTAAATTAACTTTGTGATTTGTATTTCAGAATTAATTGAAGCATTTGTAGTGCTCTGGTATTCCTCAAGTTTTTAGTAGAGTTGGGAAATGTAAATAGGAAGTGTCACTTGCCCTCATTTTTAGGAGCAGATTTCCAAAAAAAGTGTTTCAAAATATCAGGTTTTAATCCTAAATAAATAACCTTACTTCTAAAAGTGCCCACCTCCCTCAGCTCTCCTCACAGTGTGCCAAAATTCTTGTCACTGTAGTAGGGAATCTATTCTAGGATTCCCTAGGGGATAACTTCCCAGACATGTACAGCTTGGCTAAACATGGAAGAGACACTTGAAAACTTGGATTTATCAAAATATCCTGGATTTCTGCCTCAATGCTTGGAAGATTGTGCACTTTGCAAACCTCAAATGCTCTTTTTTATTTTTTTTTTCCCTGCAGGGTGTCAAAGACTACAGCGTTCCTGTGGGGCTGGATGGGAAAGCACAAGTGGACTTGGTTGTTGTGGGATCAGTTGCTGTCTCTGAAAAAGGTAAAGGAAAAAACTTCCAGCAGGAAGGTCCCAAGTTCCAACCCAGTGTCAGGAAGGGCCACACTGCATGGCAGGAGAGACAGATTTGTCCTTGGGGCTGAGCTGTGGCCTTGGTTCTGCCTCTGTGTGTGACAAATCCCTGCTCCCACCCCCAGCAGGAAGCAGTGATGCCTCCAGGCACACAGCAGAGATGTTTTGGCCTTCAGGAGAACTCTTGGAGCAAGCAATTCTTGGTGTTTTAGAGGAATCCAGGCAGGCTCCCTGGTCAGGGATCTGCTCTGCTCACCCAGGCTGTGTGAAGGGAAATGTGGCAGAGCTGCTGATTCAGTACCTATTTGGGGATCAGATTTTGCATTTTCTAAGTATTTTGGAAACCTGCTGGTGCTGAAAAACTTTCCACTGACTTTATCCCTTGCCTAAAATAACACAGTTTTGATATGTGACCCAGACTCCTCTTTACCCACATTAACCTGTGTTGGACCATGAATAGAAGGTTCTAAATACAAATGCTAAATAAACTGCTGTGTTAACTGCATTAAATTTGTTTATTCTGAATGGGAAGCTTCTGGGTCTTTTAGGAGTCATTGAAACTGATGTTTTATTTCCTTTCAGTGCTGATTTCAAGGCAAGTTGCACTCTGTGAGAGATGCTGATCTGATTTTTTCCAGGGTTACAACTCACAGACTGCTCGGTTAATTAAATGATTTTAACAACAACTTTCCACTCTGCTGTTTGTTGTTATTTTTTTCCCCGCTTTTCTGTGCTTTAGGCTGGAGAATTGGCAAAGGGGAAGGTTATGCAGACATGGAATATGCAATGATGGTGTCCATGGGTGCAGTGCAGGAGGACACACCTGTGGTTACCATCGTGCACGACTGCCAGGTGAGCTCAGATGTCCCCTCTGCACTTCTGCCTGCAGAGGAGACATGGAATGGTGCTGCTTTGGCATCTTTGTTCCCATTGGCTTGGATGGATTTTCATGTGACAGGAAATGGGCACAGTTTTAGGGAATTTGTTTTTAGCCTCTTAACCAAAGCTCTGCCTTGTAGGTGCTGGATATAGCAGAGGAGCTCCTGGATGATCATGATTTAACTGTGGATTACATCCTCACTCCAACAAGGACTATCCAGACTCATTGCAAACGGCCAAAACCTCAGGGAATTATGTGGCACAAGGCAAGTTCAATCTTAATTCAAGTTAAATCTTAAACCTTTGCTGCTGGTGGCTTACTGCTACCAATAACCTGCTGAAAAAAAAACCCTCATTTTTACATACAAACAATTTTTTTTTTATTAGAAATACTTGTGCAAAGAGCACATGTGTTTGTCAGGTGAAACAAAACAGCAGCATCTGTGTGCAGTGGGGTTTAGGGGTGATGGTGAGGAGGAGAGACATTTCTGGAAGTGTCCAAGGCCAGGCTGGATGGGCTTGGAGCAGTCTGGGATAGGGGGAAGCATCCCAGGGGGTTGGAACTGGTGGGGAGAGGCTGTGCTGTTCTGCTTTGAAAGGAAAACACAAGCATTCCTCTTTCTGTAGTGGGTTCACTTTCCAAGGATAAATTAGTGGCTGGAGCTCATTTTCAGGTGGAAGAACAGTGATTTAAAACATGAATCTTTATTTCTTGGTGGTTCCTCTATCATGGATTTGGCTTTTCCCCTCCTGCCCAGTGTCAGAAACCTCCTCAGCTTCCCAAATAGTTCCAGAACAGCCTTGAGTGAATTGTTTTACTGGAGGTTCCTGCTGGGAAAACTTTTTCTTTGTCATTGGATTTTCATTTCTAAAATCATCCAGTTAGGGAGCAGACACAATCCTGCATGAGGGAGTACAGCAGGAATGCTGCAATGAGGAATTGTTCACCCACATCTTGCAGAAACTGAGGAATTGTAAGGGAATACTCCCAAGGAAATCAAAAGCTATTTGTGAAAATTTGCCAACCTGCAAAAAGAGTTAAATTTCTTTAGGTAATGTATCTACAACAAACAAATTCTAGCCAGGACTATTTTTATTCCAATGGTGGGAGAACATTTTACCCTGCCTGTGGTTGAGGATTTGAGGTTATAAATAAATAAATAACAGCTCTGTCTGTTCCTAGTGCATTTTTTCCATTGAATTATTTTTGAATTGTAATTTTTTTTAGGGTATTATTGAATGTAATTGTGTTGAAGGCCTACCCCTTGTGCTCCATCCATCTTGCCAACATACTTTTGATCAGTTTGTCTGCCTTGGTGTCAGACTTCTCAGTAAGTGGCCTTGCTGACACTTTTTCTATTCCTTTTTCTGTGCCTTTAGCAGCAGCTGAATTTTCTGCAGCTTTCACTGAGAATGGAGCACAGATTGACCCTTTATTTGAATATTTGAGTGTTGATTTAACACCTCAAGCAAGCTGTGTTTGGAGCTGTGTGCATTAAATAGGAATATTGGAGAAGACCAGAGCAGGGATAATCATTAATTTTCTGTCTTTTTGGGGCCAGAACAAAGTATGGTATCTATATAAAGAAGAAATTACCATTATTCCCCAGGGAAATGAATGACATTTATTGTGTTTGTGCCTGTGGTGGTACCTGAATGTTCAGCTCTTGCACAGAAGGTTTGGAGGTGGGAGGTCTGGTTAATTTGATAGGGGTATTTAAGTGTTTGTCCTTTGGATTTTCCTGGCTACTTCTCCATCATTTTCTCTCCATCCTTTTCTCCTTCAAATCCTGGCTTTGCTGGTGCATTCCTGTTCCTCAGAGCGAAACTAAAGGAACCAAGAGGCAGTGAGTAAATAAATCATCCACTTCTAAACATGTCAACAGCAAGTAGCTTAACTGCATTGTCAACTGAGGTGGAAAATACAGTGTAAAAAAAGAGCTGATCCTTGGGGAACAGGGCTGGATCAGGCCAGGACAATGTTTAGGAGTTTGAAATCCAGGTGTTTGCAAATATGGGATTACAGCTAAGGATTGTTGTAAGGGTGTGCTGCCAACAAAGCACAGCTCTGGGTTTTGCAGCTCCAGAGGGAAGCAAATCCATGGATGGCTCCATTTCCATGCTGAAGGAGGTGCTGCATTTTCCTGGAGAGCTCTTGTGTGGTTCTGTGGTGTTTAAAGGCCTTCAAGGAAGTGGGAGAGCCACAATATCATCAATCCCAAAGAATCATTGTCAAGCACTCTAGAAACACTCCTAAATCCACAGTGCTGGGGGCTGTTTGTGGAAGTTTTGTGCCTCTGAGGTCAGAGTTTTGGGACATCAATTTGAGTTATTGGAGGACAGCAAGAGTTGCTGAGAGTTGAGCACTCTGGAAAACTTTATTTGGATGCCAGTGGAGAATTACTTGGCTTCATCTGTCTTGAAAATCCCAACCCATTGTTTCTGGGAACTCTAAATTCATGAAGCTACTTGCTTTCTCCTTTAATATTTTCTATGGGTAACTGTGATCTTTATCTGGGACACTGGTTATTATATTGGTCCCAATTATCAAGTTATTTGTGCTGTGCTTATTTTAAATTGAAACTGTACAGACAAATTAAAATATTTGGGTTCGTGAAGAAGGAAATGAGAGTAGTAGTTGGTGGAAAAATCACTATATTTTACCAAGCATTTCCTTCTGGTTTTGAAATAATCCTTTTGCTGAGAATTTTATAGCAATAGGGAAAGAATTTTCCTGAAATGAAATGAACTGGGGGGGAATCCCAGCAGCAGAGATGGAAACCCTCTGACAACAAACAGCTTTGATTGGGTCTTGGACAGAATATTTGGAAAAGAAAGCTCCAAAAATGCACCCATCCAAGCTGACAAATCCTTCAGCAGAAGGAAATTGCAGTCAGTGTAACTTTGTTTGGGTGTGTTTTTTGGGATAGTGGGAGCAGGGAATGCTCCCACACGTGGTCACACATCTCCACACCTTTGCTGAGCCTCTCTGCAGAGTCCCTGGAATGCAGCTGGCACATTCCATCCATGGCTTGCATAAGTTTCTCCTGAGGGACAGCAGCAGGCTCCACAGGCTGCCAGCTCCCAGAAATATGCCCTTGGATTGTGTGCACATATTTGGACATTTTGTGCAAATGAATGATAAAATGTTCAACTGTGCTGGCCTTGCTGTCCTGGCCTTGTCTGTGCCACAAATCCCTGTTGGCTCAGAGCTCCTGGAAATGAGGGCACAGTGGGAAAAGTGGGATCTGCCCTGGAGTCTTGAACAATCTGGGCTCAGAGCCCTCTGAGGATGGGCAGGGATGAGCCTTGCAGGCACCTCTTGCCCACCAGTTTGGAAGGGCTGATGGATCTGCAGCCCTGGGGGTGTTTGGGGCTGTTTGCAGTCTGCCAGGGCAGCAGCATCAATCTCCATCTTAAAATCATGGAATGCTTTGGCTTGGGAGGGATTTGAAAGAGAATCTGATTCCAAGCCCCTGCACACCTCCCACTGTCCCAGGCTGCTCCAAGCCCCTTCCAGCCTGGCCTTGGGCATTGCCAGGGATCCAGGGGCAGCTACAGCTGCTCTGGGCACCCTGTGCCAGGGCCTGCCCACCCTCACAGGGGAGAATTCCTTCTCTATACCTAAACTAAATTTTCCCCTTTTCCATTTTGAGGCCATTCCCCTTGTCCTGTCACTGCCCTCTCCAGGTTCCTTGTAGCCCATTCTGATCCTGGAATGTGCTGGGATGATCCCACCCTGAACAGCTCCAGCTTTCTCAGAGGAGGTGTCCCAGTCCTCCTACCAACTTTGTGACCCCCTCTGGACTCAGTCCAACATTCCATGTTTTTCTGATGCTGAGGACACCAGAGCTTAGCACAGGATTCCGGGTGAGGTCTCACAAGATCCACGTGTTCCTGTGTCAGTGAGATGAGGAGCTGTGGGAAGCAGAATGAAATAGCAGGATAAGGATGAGGACAGCCTCCAAGGCAATCCAAGGCAATCCAATCTGCCCTTCCCTGTCTGCAGTGCTTCCAGGGAAATCTCAGTGCTGTTTGCCTTGGCCTGGGCTGCCTCAGGGGTCAGCATCCCTCCCTCTGCCAGAGGACAAACACATCCTTCATTCTCCCCTGCAAAACGCTGGAAGTGGCTCAGGTCAGAGCTGTGTGGGAGCAGAGCCCTGGTGTTCCAGCAGGGATGGTGCAGGAGTCCCTCTGCCACCACATCTTGGGATCAAAGCAGGTGTCACAGCAGTGGGTGCTGTGAGATTGCTCTTGGCACTCAGCATCCAGGAGTTTTTTCCTCAGAAAGGGGCCACATTTCCCTCCTCAGCTCCTTTCCCAGTAATTGTGTGCCAGAAGAATTTATCCAGCCTGCTGTCTTCTTTCCCCAAGGCTCTCCCAGCCATGGCAGGGAGTAAGCAGGGTTATTAAATGATTAATTGTCTTTGGTGGAGTTATTTTTAACCCAAATCACTTCAGAGTTTATGGCACAGACCCACAAGCACTTCTGTTGGCCAACCCCAGAGGGCTGAAGTGTGGAATTGGTTTGGGAATTGGTGGTCAAGGGATAATAGGAAACTTCTTCAGCTTTGGTTTCACTACCAAAACTAAATCCCAACACTCAATCCAGAGTTTGAAAACATCAGTAAATGCTTTGGCCTTGACTTTAGAGGGATGGGGGAAGCTTCCAGTGCTGGGTTTGCCCATGTTCACATTGCTGGATCAGCCAGACTTGGGCTGGAATGTCCCTCAAATTCTGGCTCAGCCTAAAGCAGTAAGGACAGGGATAAGCAAGGCTGGGGAGGGCTGACCAGCCAGCACAGCACCCAGAAGTGTGCAGCTTGTTTGAAAGAAAAGAGGAATATCTTTGGCCTCTCTTCACATGGAAATAAATCCTTGCAATGCTCCACAGCTCGAAGGACAAAAGGAATTTTTTGCATGATTGTAATTAGCAACACATTGTACTACCACTGGGTTCTTTTGTTTGCTCTTTTGCAACAGAGCAGAACAAGCTTTTTCCTCTCTCCTGCCACCCACTGCCCCCTTGGCCCTTTCAGTTCTCACCCCCAAAACCCAATGGATTTGTTTGTTGAATTGAAACCCAAGTTTCTGCCTTTCCATGGCATGAAAGTGGAATAAAATAGGGAAGGGTTTCAAAGGTTTGACCCAGCTGAAATGTTCTCCTAGGCCCAGATCAAAAAGCCCTCAGGGTGAATCCTCTGTGCCCCTTGTGACAGGAGGGTGTCAGCTGAGTGTTAGAACTCATTAATGTTTTTTACCAATCTTTGCTGATACAAAAAAATACAAGTCCTAAATCAGCTGCCTTTGTTGCATTCAAGTTCTGTTGCTGTTGTATCTGCACGGGGCTGGATTTTAAGGGAATGGTGGTCTTTGATCAGAACTTTAAAGGAAATAGTTCACAGCCCTTGTAAAAATCCCAGAATCATTGGAAAATACCTCCAAAATCATCAAGTTCAACCTGTGACTGATCCCAGAGCAGACAACTGAGTGCCATGTCCTGTCTTTCCTTAAACACCTCCAGGAATGGGGACTCCACCACCTCCCTGGGCAGTAATTCCAACACCTAATCCCCCTTTCTGTGCAGAAATCCCTCCAAAAACATAAATGCTGTTATCACTGCACCTTCCTGATGTTGCCAGGAGCCTGAAACAGTAGCTCCAAGAGCTGCAGTCTGATGCCAAAATCTTCTTAGTGAGAGGAGATGCTTTGTGGAAGTCTCTTAGAGATTGTGCTGTTCCCTGGATTATCTAAATCCTGTCCTTGGATTGTCCTTGGAAGCCTGGGAATTCCAGAGTTTATCCTCTCAGTGCCCATCTCTGATTGCCCTAATCTCCAAAGCCATGAGGGTTTGCCCTTGGTAGCACTTCCCTTTCTAACCAAACACCCAACCTTGGCAACTGAGATTAATTTCAGGATGAAAGGAGCTGTTCTTGGGAAGAGGTTGAGGTTGTGCTTTGGGCCCAGGAGTGATTGGTTGCATGAGAACAGAAAAATGTTTTTCTTGTTTGGTTTAATTAGTGTAGAGCTTACATTTCACATCAAAATTTGACAGAGGACAACAAATGTTCTTAATTGTTGGCCAGGACAAACAAAGTGAGATCCTTCAGCCTTTGGGTTTGGTGTTGTATCACTCAGGGAAGGGGAGTTTGCTGTCAAACACAGCACTTGGAATTCTTGGCTGAGAAAAACAGCCCCAGAATCCACAAAGTAGTAGCTGTGAAATCTGAAAATGGTCTGCACCTTTCTGAGTGTGGGGGCTCCTGGAGCAAGTCCCCAGAGCAAGTCTTTGCTGTTTGATGTTGTGTTAGCAGAACCAGCACAGGCTTTATGGAAATGATATTTTAATTTAGTTCCAGGCTGAAATAAAACCTGTTTGTTTGCTCTTCAGAAGATGAGCCCTGGCAGCATTCAGAGAATTCTGCTGAGTGACTTTCCTGTCACCTCATCCTGACATTGCCCCCACCCTGGCCTGGCTTTTCCTCGAGTCATTTCAGAGCTGGGCTCCTGTCCCCAGAGAGCTGAGCTTGATGTTGTGCAGCTCCAGACTGGCTGTGAGCGTAGGAGCAGGAATTCAGAGGCTCTGGGATGAGTGAGCTCTGAGCTGGGACATCTGCAGGCTGGGATAGGCTGGTGCTGCTGCAGTCCAGCCCTGCTGGAGTGGCCCACTCACATTCTGGGCTACTGGCCTGGGTCTCTGCTAGCTCAGGCATTGCTTCCCCAGGCTCTGTTTTGCTCCCTAAATTTCAGCATCGGATCTGGTGTTGATGGATGTTGGATTTGTCCAGCAGCCAAGCAGGAATTCCTCCTCCTTCCAAGCGCAGCGTGCAAGCCAAGAGCTCGACCACATTAACTGGGGAACCACTGCATTTCCTGCCAGTGTCTGAGTGCAGCCTGGGGCATCTCATGCCTCACATGGATGGGGTTCAGCTGTTGAGAGGAAGAGCCCTTCCAGAAAAGCTCTTTGGGAGCAGGGCATGGATGGATGAGATGGATGAGGGAAGGAACAACGGGCTCACAGTGGGCAGTGTCTGAGCGCTTCCAGCCCGGCAGATCCGTGTGGGATCTGAGGAGCTGTGGGTGGTGTGGGAGGCACAGAGGGGATGTGCCCTGAGCAGGGGATGTGCCCAGAGCAGGGGATGTGCCCTGAGCAGGGAATTTGCCTCCAACTGGGCCCACTTCCATAGGAACCCTGCTCCAAGGCACGCTCCTGCTCCTACCATTGTGTGAGCCAGCCCACGGGATATCCTGTGCTGGGGCACAAGAGCACCAGGAGCTCTGCAGAATGGAAGTGTCTGGGGGATTGGGATGGATTCTGCCAGGGCAGGAGCACGGGCCCTCAGTCAAAGCAAACACAGAGGGTCAACAAGGAGAGCGCAGACCTGAAAGCACTCGGATAAATAAATGTCAGTTTGGAATAGCCCTGACTTTGCTTGGGATTTGTCTGCTGGATCCACGTTGTGCTGCTCACTTCAAGGGTCACTAATGTTTATTTTTGTCCTGCAGAGTGTATTTAGGGAGAGACTTCCCAATCAGGCCAGCAATTAGGAGCATTTGGAATGCTCTGGCACTCAGCGTGGCAGCAGGATAATAAGGTTCCTCTCTTTTTATGGCACAAACGAGCCCTGATGCTCGTCATCTTTTTCTGGAAGGCAAGAAACCCTTTTATAATAATTATATCCATCTTCCTCCTTTTTAGGTCAGCTCTGAGATGCTGGGGAAAATCCCCATCCTAAAGACTCTTCGCTGCAGGGAGAAGCAGGCTGGCAAGGATGTCACCCTCCGAGATGAACACCCAGCCTTGGCAAACACCAACAGAGCTGCAGCTTCAAACAAGAAGGTGATGGCTGCAAATACCCAACCACAGGCTGCTCCAGCCTCAGCTCCACTGGGACAAGCCCAGGAAAGTGCTCCTGTAAATCCCAAATCAGAGGGATGTGACACAATTAGCACGGTGTATGTGGGGAATTTGCCTGGCAGGCTGCGAGTGAGCGAGCTGAAAAGTGCTCTGAGGGAATTGCAGGTGGTTCCTGTTGGGCTGAGCTGGCAGGGAGCACAGCACAGGGCTTTCCTGGAATACAGGGATCAAGGAGCTGCAGACAGAGCTGTGTCCTCCTTGCAAGGCCTGAGCCTTGGGGGAAATGCTCTGAGAGTAGAGCTGGCCAAGAGCCAGAGGAACAAAGGAGGAATCAAGAGTCACAAATGAGTTTGGAGGAGAAACATAAACAAAAATTGGTGTTTTCATTGTTTTGTGAGAAGCCAACCTGAAGTTTTAATGGTTTTGGTAACCCTCAGGTTGAACCAAACCAGATTTCTGCACAACCTTTCCTCACTCCTGCACTGGGACATGCAAAGGTTTGTCCCCACAGGTGACAGAGGAGCCTTTTCTCTAGAAACAGTTCCCCACAAAGTGCCCACACTCTGGGTCTGGTGCTGTTTGGGGTTTTTGTTAAGCCTGGCTTAAAGCCCTGCCCCTTGGCACCTGCAGCAAGGCAGTTCCAGTCACTCATTTAAGGTTAAACCTGCCCTTTATATCAAAAGCCAGCAGCAGGAAATCTGTCCTAAGGGTTACAATTCTGTTTACTAAAATATGGGCTTTGCCTGTTGGGAGTTTTAAATTTATTTATTATAAAAATGGCCAGGGAGAGAGAGAGATTGTCCTTTTTGTGCCTGGAAGAGTGGCTGTGGGAAAACTGGCTTAGTTCTAGTAGGAGCTGGCAACATCAGGTGGGAAAGATGGGAACTCTTTTCTCAGCTTTTTGCTAAATTACCCCTTGGTAAACTTTACATTTCTTATCTCAGAGGAAAGCAAATCCCAGTTTTCTCTGCTTTTTCCCAAAACTGCCTTTCTGATGGATAATTATAAGATAGCTGCTTTTGCTGATTGTCTCTTCTAATGGGATGTGATTCCTTTGCCTCTGTGAAATAACATTATTATTATTATTATTGGAAATAATAATGTTATAATGTGGGTCAGAACTGGCTGGTGCTTAGTCTGGCATGGAATTCTTTGGGAATTTGATGGAGATTGTAGCAAAGCCTCTGTGCCTTTGTCACCATCCCTGATGCTCTTCCACATCATCAGTGAGGAGGGTGAGACAGCACCACACAACTTCTCCAGGTGAAAATGCTCCCAGGCACTGTCCTGGACATGAACATTCCCTTCCAGTGGAATGGCCAATAATGATTTATCTGCTATGGCTCTTATTACCTTTTTTTTTTTTCCCCTTGGGTTTCCTATTCCTGAAAAACAAGCTGAATTTTGGCCCAGCCATCCTTTCTAAACAGAAGCACTTTTGCCAGTGATGCTGGGCATGTAGTCAAAGTAAGCATCTAAATGGATTTTTTTTTTCAAGTAAGAGTTGGAAACTTTTTTTTTTTTTTAACCAGGGAGCACTTTTAAGTGTATTTTAAGCAGATTATTATGCCTTGAGGGTCAGCCATTTATTTAGTGTTAAATAAAAAGTTCTCATCGTTGTCATGTGGCTGTGTAGGGAAGGGCTCAAGGAAAGCTTTGGAGCTGCCTCCAGCTCTGGAGCCCAGCACAGGAAGGACCTGGAGCTGTTGGACAAAGTCCAGAGGAGGCTCCAGAATGAGCAGAGGGATGGAGCAGCTCTGCAGGGAGGAAAGGCTGGCAGAGCTGGGAGTGTTCAGCCTGGAGGGAGGAAGGCTTAGGGGTGAGCTCCTTGTGGCTTTCCAAGTGGAAGTGACTCCTCCTCCCGATGGAGAGGGACATTGCACAAGGGCCTGGAGTGACAGGGCAGGGGGAATGGCTTCAAACTGACAAAGGGCAGGGTTAGGTGGGATATTAGGGAGGAATTTCCCCCTGGGAGGGTGGCAGGCCCTGGCACAGGAGCCCAGAGCAGCTGTGGCTGCCCCTGGATCCCTGGAAGTGCCCAAGGCCAGGCTGGACGGGGCTTGGAGCAGCCTGGGACCATGGAAGTGTCCTTGCTTACAGCACAGGGGTTGGAACAAGATGATCTTTCAAATCCAACCCAAACCATTCTGTCATTCTGTGAACTTCTCCTAAGGTCAGCAAAGGATCTGGAAAGAATCATTGGTTCCATTCCATTCTTTGTACAGCTCCAAATGATCTCCAGGATCACTCAGTCCAAATGCAGACAAGCACTGCACAACCCTCTGGGTCTCATTTCAGGGTTATGTTACTACCCAAACACACTCACTGCATCATCAGCTTCCAAAGCAGAGGAAAGAAAAGCAAAAAAATAATTATCCATCCCTGCCTGCCCCTTCCAAGTGATGGCAAATTGAGTAATGGCACCGTTTGCTGTTCCTTTTGACTCTGGGATATTTCCTGCTCTGCTGAAGATGTCCAGGTGACCTGAGCAGTTCAAAACCAGTTACTCTGCCAAGGAAAACTTCCAGCATCTCAAACTTCCCCTGTTGCATTCCAGGTGGAACCACCCTTTTCTGGTCACATCTGTGGCAATCACATCCTCTACCTTCTTTCCTTTCTTCCCTGAAATCTGCAGTTTCAGTGCAGATGTGTTTATGTGTTGTGTAAGTGTGGTAACTTTGCTTGCTTTCCTGTCAGCCCAGCCTGCAGCCAGGGCCCAGTTTTGTTTGGACAAACATCTGGATGTTTTTCTGTTTGCAGTTGTGGTTCTGGGTGAAGCCCACAGGTGAGCAGTGTCCAAAATCTTGGCTCTTTCCAGCCTGTCACTTTTTTCTGTCGTGAGTTTCATTTCACTGTACTTACCCAATATCCTGTTGCTTTCCCAACTGAGAGTTAAACTCCAAACCATGCTGTGAGGAGATGCTGACTAGGGGTATGCAGCAGGGTGGGAATCAGGAGGAATTTCTTCATGGAAAGGGTGGTCAGGAATTGGAAGGGGCTGCCCAGGGAGGTGCTGGAGGTGTCCATCAGGAATTGGAAGGGGGCACTCGGTGCTCTGGGCTGGTGACAAGGTGGGGATGGGTCACAGATTGGATTTGATGATCCCAGAGCTCTTTTTCAAGTTTTATGATTTTATGAACTGTAGTTGGGAAGAAAAATAATTACTCTAAGCTTAAGCTTGATTGGATTTTGAATGGACTGGAAAAAATGCAGTGATGCTTGTATTTTTGATCCAGGTTATTAATAAATATCAAGGTCTTTCAGTGCTGCCATCTCAGCCAGTAAATCCCTCTCTGAAATCAGTTCTACCTTGAAGAGTCAGGGAAGCAGGGATGGGGCTCTTGGTGCTGCTCCTCTCCAGCTAAAAGACATTTCAGTGCCAGCTGCCAAACTGCTGTTGAATTAAATCCAATTAATTAAACACAGGAGTGGCCAAGGCACAGCCCTGCGTGGCCTTCTGGTGTCTCCAGCTGCGTGATGTGGATTTTCTCTTGTGGGCTGACCCTAAAGGAAGCAGCAGATTGTGTAGGAAAAGTGAATGGGGCAGCCTGCCTCTCTCAGAGCTATTGTTCCAGGCTCTCTGTGTGCTCAGGGAGGCATCACTTAGAGCAAAGCCAGGAGGGATTTCTCTAAGTCCACAAAACTCTGAAATGCAAGAGATGTTATTGAATCTTTGGGTCCTTCAGGAATCAAAGCCTGTTTATGTTTTACTTTGGCCCAGGCCAAGGCTATGCAAGATACCAACAATCAAACCATAAAATCCACACCTGAAATACTCTCTGACTGAAATAACAGCCTTTAAAGAGCAGAGTATTTACTCAAGTCATAATTCCCCATTCTGTACCTGCTGTAGCTGTGCCCTGTGCACAGAGATACAAAATGTGCCTCATCCCAGGTGGATCCCAGCCCAGCTTTACTGCTTAAAACTCATCAGAAAATCTTCAACAGTGGCTGAACGCTGCAGAAAAGCCTGAAATGCTGCTGATAGATCTCTACTCTGCTTTTAATAGGGGGTGAAGTGATGCCTAGCACAGCCTTGGGTGCAGCAGCAGCAGCAGAGCTGTGTGATGAGCAGAAACGTTCAGCAGTACAATGGGAAACACTTTCCTGAGCCAACTTTGTTTGGGATAATTCAGACTGAGGGCTCTCTATTCTCTGCACAGCCCGATGTCCTCGCCTGTCATGTGGTCAGGCACATTCTTTCCAGCTCCTTTCATGGCCCAAACATTTGGGATGCTGTTGTGGAGCTGTTGTGGCTGCTCTCCCTTCTTTTGGAGGGTTCAGTAGGGGAAGATGCTGGTGTGGAGGGAACCCCTGGAGCTGGGAGGGTTTGGGGTCAGCAGTGACCACCCAGGTGTTCCATGAGGGACATGAACTTTCCCAGGACCATTCTCCCTTTCTCCCTCCCCTCATTTGTGGGACAAACCCAGGGAGAAACCAGCATGGGACAAACAGAACCTCCACCATCTCCAGAGTGGGAGACCAGGGTGACTCTGGAGGGGTTTTTAGTTGGAGGCCATCAGTGCCAGCGTGGTGTGTGGCACAGAGCAGGCAGGCAGCTGCTAACAATGAGGCTGAGGTGGCTCTGTGCCACCCCAAAAGTGCACAGGCGTGAGGGTTTTCCTTCAGCCAGCCCTGTCCGTGCCTTTCCTGGAACAGGGACAAGGCCACACAGCTTCAAGCCACCAAAGACAACAGTAAACAAGCTGGGTTGCTGGGTAGGCTCTGAGTTCCAGGAGTCAGAGACTGTTTGTTTCCAGGGAAGGGAAAAAGGGAGAAAAGAATCTCTCACCATCAAGGCTTTTTTCTGGATCTCACATCCAGCTCCACATCCAGCACCTCCAGCATTTCCCTGATCCCCTCCCCACAAGCAGTGTGGAAGGACAGAGGTTTAATCCCATTAATAAAAAATAAAAAATCAGGAAAGGGATGGTTAAACACTGTCTCCAAGTCATGGCTTTTTTTTCTTTTTGTGTGTGTGTGTATGCTTTTTTTATTTCATCATCTTCTGCTCCAAAGGGAGAAACAAAACTGCTTTTAGGGGAATGTTTCCATTGAAAAATCCAGCACTGGGGCTGTGCTTTCTCTCCACAGGGGTGAGGAGGGGGAGGAAAAGCCTGTGCAGGGATTTCTCTCATTCCAGTTCCTCCAAAGGAGCAGCTCCTCACAGCACTTCAACCTCTGGAGGAAACATCTGTGGCCGTGGCCACGTTCCTGGGGCAAACCCCCCTGCTTGGGAGGCTCTTGTGTACCAAATGCTTTGATTTCCTGGTTGCCATCTCTTAAAGATTATCTCCCTCCCAGAAAAGGGCAGCATTTCCCATGTTTCCATGTGTAATGTCCGTGATGGCTGCTATAAACATCATGGAACGTTTCCCTGCCCCTCCTCTGACATAGGTAGCAAAGTCCCTGCTTTTCATCTTTCAAAGCCCTGCAGAAATGTTTAGGGTCGTGTATCCTGCCATTGTTCTGGGCTGGGCATCCCACTGAAGTGCCTGGGAGAAATGAGTTCAGGATATGGATCTATCTCTGGTCCATCTCTGCTGCAGCCCCAGGAACATCCACGTTTTACAGATGGGGAGGCAGAGATGGCTCCTGATAGACTGGAGGCTACTGGTGATTCCCACCCCTTTGGAAAACAACAGGAGGTCAGGCCAAAAACTCAGCAAAAGATCTCAATAAAGCCCCTGTTGGGCTTTTCTGTGGGACAGAATTGATGTTCCCAAGGGGCATTTTGATACCTGGAGCATTGGAGTGGTTCTGAGAGCCTTTAATCCCACTGCTCCTCCTGCTCCAGAACTTTCCAGAATGTGCCAGGGACAACCACAGCTCCTTCTCTGGAAGGCACAAAAGAGAATTTTTCCTCAGAATTTTGCCCCAGCAGCATCCACATTTTACAGATGGGAAGGCAGAGATGNCCCAGGTGGATCCCAGCCCAGCTTTACTGCTTAAAACTCATCAGAAAATCTTCAACAGTGGCTGAACGCTGCAGAAAAGCCTGAAATGCTGCTGATAGATCTCTACTCTGCTTTTAATAGGGGGTGAAGTGATGCCTAGCACAGCCTTGGGTGCAGCAGCAGCAGCAGAGCTGTGTGATGAGCAGAAACGTTCAGCAGTACAATGGGAAACACTTTCCTGAGCCAACTTTGTTTGGGATAATTCAGACTGAGGGCTCTCTATTCTCTGCACAGCCCGATGTCCTCGCCTGTCATGTGGTCAGGCACATTCTTTCCAGCTCCTTTCATGGCCCAAACATTTGGGATGCTGTTGTGGAGCTGTTGTGGCTGCTCTCCCTTCTTTTGGAGGGTTGAGTAGGGGAAGATGCTGGTGTGGAGGGAACCCCTGGAGCTGGGAGGGTTTGGGGTCAGCAGTGACCACCCAGGTGTTCCATGAGGGACATGAACTTTCCCAGGACCATTCTCCCTTTCTCCCTCCCCTCATTTGTGGGACAAACCCAGGGAGAAACCAGCATGGGACAAACAGAACCTCCACCATCTCCAGAGTGGGAGACCAGGGTGACTCTGGAGGGGTTTTTAGTTGGAGGCCATCAGTGCCAGCGTGGTGTGTGGCACAGAGCAGGCAGGCAGCTGCTAACAATGAGGCTGAGGTGGCTCTGTGCCACCCCAAAAGTGCACAGGCGTGAGGGTTTTCCTTCAGCCAGCCCTGTCCGTGCCTTTCCTGGAACAGGGACAAGGCCACACAGCTTCAAGCCACCAAAGACAACAGTAAACAAGCTGGGTTGCTGGGTAGGCTCTGAGTTCCAGGAGTCAGAGACTGTTTGTTTCCAGGGAAGGGAAAAAGGGAGAAAAGAATCTCTCACCATCAAGGCTTTTTTCTGGATCTCACATCCAGCTCCACATCCAGCACCTCCAGCATTTCCCTGATCCCCTCCCCACAAGCAGTGTGGAAGGACAGAGGTTTAATCCCATTAATAAAAAATAAAAAATCAGGAAAGGGATGGTTAAACACTGTCTACAAGTCATGGCTTTTTTTCTTTTTGTGTGTGTGTGTATGCTTTTTTTATTTCATCATCTTCTGCTCCAAAGGGAGAAACAAAACTGCTTTTAGGGGAATGTTTCCATTGAAAAATCCAGCACTGGGGCTGTGCTTTCTCTCCACAGGGGTGAGGAGGGGGAGGAAAAGCCTGTGCAGGGATTTCTCTCATTCCAGTTCCTCCAAAGGAGCAGCTCCTCACAGCACTTCAACCTCTGGAGGAAACATCTGTGGCCGTGGCCACGTTCCTGGGGCAAACCCCCCTGCTTGGGAGGCTCTTGTGTACCAAATGCTTTGATTTCCTGGTTGCCATCTCTTAAAGATTATCTCCCTCCCAGAAAAGGGCAGCATTTCCCATGTTTCCATGTGTAATGTCCGTGATGGCTGCTATAAACATCATGGAACGTTTCCCTGCCCCTCCTCTGACATAGGTAGCAAAGTCCCTGCTTTTCATCTTTCAAAGCCCTGCAGAAATGTTTAGGGTCGTGTATCCTGCCATTGTTCTGGGCTGGGCATCCCACTGAAGTGCCTGGGAGAAATGAGTTCAGGATATGGATCTATCTCTGGTCCATCTCTGCTGCAGCCCCAGGAACATCCACGTTTTACAGATGGGGAGGCAGAGATGGCTCCTGATAGACTGGAGGCAACTGTGATTCCCACCCCTTTGGAAAACAACAGGAGGTCAGGCCAAAAACTCAGCAAAAGATCTCAATAAAGCCCCTGTTGGGCTTTTCTGTGGGACAGAATTGATGTTCCCAAGGGGCATTTTGATACCTGGAGCATTGGAGTGGTTCTGAGAGCCTTTAATCCCACTGCTCCTCCTGCTCCAGAACTTTCCAGAATGTGCCAGGGACAACCACAGCTCCTTCTCTGGAAGGCACAAAAGAGAATTTTTCCTCAGAATTTTGCCCCAGCAGCATCCACATTTTACAGATGGGAAGGCAGAGATGGCTCCTGATAGACTGGAGGCTACTGGTGATTCCCACCCCTTTGGAAAACAACAAGACAGGCCAAAAACTCAGCAAAAGCTCTGAAAAAAACTCAATAAAGCCCCTGTTGGGATTTTCTGTGTGACAGAATCATTGGCATTTTGTTTCCCAGGGGATACCTGAGGCCTTTAATCCCACTGCTCCTCTTGCTCCAGAACTTTCCAGCACATGCCAGGGACAAACCACAGCTCCTGCTCTGGGAGACAAGACATGAAACAATTTTTTTTTTCCCAAATGTGCCATTTCCAGAGGTGTCCAAGCCACACAAATGTGTTGTCACCCACCCATGCCACACTTTGAGCCAAGCCAGGCTGGCCTTTCCTTAAAGAATAAAGCAAACACACGGGGCAGTTAGGTGGGATCAAAAAAAGGGCAGGGGAAGAAGGGAAAACATTCATGTGGTGAAAGAGCTGCCACATTTCTAAGCATTAACAAACCCAGGGCTGCCACTCCTTCGGATTTCAGAGTGAATAATTGCTCAGACAAGAGTCATGCTTGTGTTTTTCCAGAGGGATCTCGTGTTTTTCCGAGTGTTTCCAGGCACCTGCCCTGCTCAGGCTCCTGAGCGTGGCATTTCCAGCCCTCTGGAGGGGGCAATGCCTGGAGCTGCTGCTCTGCAGGGACTTTTCTTCACCCCCACACCATTCCTGCAGCAAGTTCTGCTCCAAATGAACTCCTGGTAGCCCAAAGTCCCTGCAAAACTTTCCAGGCCGTGTCATCCTGCTTTCCCAGGTGTGTTTGCTTATTTTTGCAGTAATTAGCCTGAAGCTGAGCCGAGCCACAGAGCTGCACTTTCTGTGCTGTTCCAGGGGGTTTGAGCCTTGCTGCTTTAAATAAAGGAAGCTCTGTGCTGGGGCTGTGTTCTCACTGCTGAAGCCAAGTGGCACTGCCAGTGTCCTCACATCCCTTTCCATGAATAAACCCAGGTGGTTTCACCTCTGGAATTGCCATTTGCTCTCTGGTGCTCGTTCCAGAGGTCCTGGGGATCTCTGAGATGTCCTGGAGCAGTGTCTGAGGGAAGGAAATGTGTACTGATGGCACAGGGAGTCCCTCAGTGAAATTTTCCAAAGGATCTGCAGCTCCCCTGCAGAAATTTAGTTCATTTTAAGGCTGGAGTTGGAATATTTATCAGAAGTTGGATGAATGAGAGCATCCTGAGATCACAGCCATGGAATGGTTTGGGTTGGAAGGGACCTCAAAGCTCCTCTCATCCCACCCCTGCCATGGGCAGGGACAACTTCCACCATCCCAGGCTGCTCCAAGCCCTGTCCTGCCTGACCTGGGACACTTCCAGGGATCCAGGGGCAGCCACAGATTCCCTGGGCAATCTGTGATAATGGGAATTTGGATATTGAGCCAGAAGCTTAGTAAGATTTATTCTTTATGTTGTCTTTTATTAATAATAAACCCACAGAATCATTCAGATTGGCAAAGATTCCCCTGGGATCCAATCACTGATATTAATATTCTGGGTTTAATTCCTTACAGGGATTCTGACAGGGAAAGTTACTTAAGGAAACAAGGGAGCCCCATGCCTTTCCTCACTCGTGGAATCAATCTGAGAATTTCTAGGAATAACATCAGCTTCCAGCTGCAGAGATGCTGCTGGCTCTGGGGGCACCTCCTGCTCCTCCTTTCTTCCACCTGTTTAATCCCTGATTCCTTGGCAGGGATAAAGCCCCCAGGAGCATCCCAGCACTGCCTTTCCCTGCAGAGCATCAGGAGTTGTGCTTGGAAAGGGAACAGATGTTCAGGTGTGGCCTCCCAAAAGCATGGAAGAAATCAAAGTCCCCTCCTAAAAGTGACAAGAGTTTGGATTCCCTGAAGTCCAAAGATCCCAATTTTTTTGGTTTTGAGGGAAAAATCGGGCATCCACTGATTCTTATGGATCTCAGCCTTTATATCTACAAAGAACTTGGTGCCAAACTCATCCCCTGGTATTCCAAACACCCATTTAAGATTCCAGATGTTGTTCCCACCGCTGAAGTCTCCGAGGTTTTCTGCAGGTCTGGATAATCAGCCCCATCTGATACATCCTGTGTCAGGTGCCTGTATCCATGGGTTACTCCATGCTTTTCCAGGCCAAGTATTCCCATCTGTCCCACCTGGGCACGGAAAAGGTTTGATCCAGGAGCTCCATAAGGGAGTTTCACCTGGTGAGAAGATGGGATAAAGGGATGCTCCCCCTCACAGGTCCGGATGCGAGAAAGGAAAAAATAAAAACAAAATAAATACATTTTAAAAGAGATTTTTAAAAAATTAATTAATTTTTTAAAACCCAAGCTTGTTAGCATCCACCAGGTGGGGGAAAGGCTCCGGACCCAAATTTTGGGAAAGCCGCGGGCCGGCGGTCCTTGCTCGCCGCCGCCAGGTGGCGCTGCCACCAAGGGAACGGCACCGCCCCCCCCCTGCTCGAGCCCGACCCCCGGGCTCGTCCCGCTCCCACCC
>WEIU01006565.1:192064-209136 GCA_013389925.1 Aegithalos caudatus | reverse complement strand
TGTCACCACTGTCACCATTGTCACTATTGTCACCATTGTCACCTCTGTCACCATTGTCACCGCTGTCACCGCTGTCACTGCTGTCACCGCTGTCACCATTGTCACCTCTGTCACCATTGTTACCGCTGTCACCACTGTCACCACAGCCCCTCTCGCCCCTGTCACCACTGTCACCATTATCACCAGTGTCACCATTGTCACAAGCATCACTACAGCCACCACCACCAGTGCCACCTCCACCAGCAGTGCCACTGCCTCCAGTGCCACCATCTCCAATATCCCTGTCACCACCTCCAGTGCCACCAGTGCCACTGCCATGGCCACCCACTGCCACTGCCACCTCCCCTGCTGGCACCAGCAATGCTACTGCCACCAGAACCACCACTGCCACCAGTGCCAGCATCGGAACTGCCAGCACTGCCACTGCCAGCAGCGCTGGGACAGCTGTCCCTTGTCCCCTGCTGGTGCCACAGGCAATGAATCCGTGGACATTTCCAAGGCCACTGAACAAAACCTGTGCTCTGTTCAAACTGAGCCCAGCTCCAGCCCCAAATATCCTTTACCCTTTCCAGGAGACAAATCCCATTAATATTAAAAATAAAGGCAGGTCCAAGTGTTCCTATGAGGTTTTACAGCCAGACTGAGCCCTGGGGGGAAGCACTGCCTTTTCCTGGATTGTTTGGGGTTTTGTTCCCAGGAATTGTTCCTTGTGCCTTTGATCAGCACTGGCTCCCCAGTTCTGCTGGGTCCTGGCCATCCCTGGGGAAAGGAGCCCGGTGATCCAGGAGAGCAATTCCAGCAATTCCAGCAAATCCAGCAATTCCAGCAAATCCAGCAAATCCAGCAATTCCAGCAAATCCAGCAATTCCATCAATTCCAGCAAATCCTTCCTGGCAGGAGCTGCCTGGTGTCGGGGGCGATCAGAGCAGACACAGAAACGTGGAGCAGGGATGAAAGGGAAATGTTGTTCCCTGTAATTCCATGGGAAGGACTCCTTGAAGTATTCCCATGTTTAGTTCAGATTAGCTTATCTCTGCCTTCCTACAGAACCCAGGAGCTGTGGGAGGAGAAGGGAAGGGAGAGGATAAAGCAGCAGTAAGGAGATAAATGAACCTGGCAGGATGAAGGGTTTGCATCCACCTTTCACCAGGATCAGGAACCAGAAGGGGAACTGAAATGCACAAACGATTCTGGCAAAGAATAGAGATTTAATCCCTGTTTTCTGGGGAGGCCTGAGGCTCCAGCACTGCCCCAGGGGTTTGGGAAGGGTTGGCAGCGTTCCCATGGGCTGGGCCTGGGAGCTCCCATGGAATTCCAGAATGGTTCAGAATGGTTCAGGATGGAAGGGACACTCAAACCCTCCTCACTCCAGCCCTGCCATGCCAGGGACACCTCCCACTGTCCCAGCCTGGCCTTGGGCACTGCCAGAGCTGCTCTGGGAATTCCCAATTCCCAATCTCCCACCTAACCCTGCCCTCCTTTGGCTTCAGGATGCTCAGAGGTGGAGCTGAGTGTGCCCAGGGCCTGGGGCTGTCCCCTCCCTGCAGACTGACAGGGAATTCCATCTTTCCCTGGGGTGGCTTTCCAGTGACAGGAGCTGTCCCTTGGATATTCTGCTTTGATTTGCTCAATGCTGGAATTGTTTTTTTCTCTATTTCAAGTGTGTTTGGCTGCTGCTCCCGGGCACTGCACCCTGTTGTACCTTTGATAAATCAGAGGCCTTGGTTTCAGGCATCCTCTCCCCTGAGTGCACAGGCAGAGATGGAACCAGGGCCTTTTCTCACTGGGCAAAGTAAATAAATGCAGTTTGTTCAGTGCTCCAGTCTGAGATGGGCTTTGTGGACCTCAGGTCTTCCTGTCCTGCTCATCCAGGGGATGGGGACAAATATTTTAGCAGGGCCTGTGGCAATAGAGCAAAGGGTGATGGCATGAGCTGAGAGAGGAGAGATTTACACTGATAAAAATTTATACAATGAGGGAGGGCAGCTCCTGGCACAGATTCCCAGAGCAGCTGTGGCTGCCCTGGATCCCTGGCAGTGCCCAAGGCCACGCTGGATGGGTTTGGAGCAGCCTGGGACAGTGGAAATCAATCTAATTAAACTCCAGTAGCTGTTCACTGGGAATCATCCACACATCCCTGAGGGGCTGGGATGATTTCCTGCCTCCAAACTGAGCTTCTGTCCCACAGAGGGACCCACCTGGAAGCACCCTGGGCACATGCAGGGATCACACCAGAGCAGTGCAGGGGTCATTTTTGGGCTTCTCAGTTCAGGAAGGACCTGGAGGGGATGGAGGGTGTCCAGGAAAGGGAATGGAGCTGGGAAGGGGCTGCAGAATTCCTGAGGGAGCTGGGAAAGGGCTGGAGAATTCCTGAGGGAGCTGGGAAAGTCTGAGCCTGGAGCAAAGGAGGCTCAGGGGCCCTTGTGGCTCTGCACAGGTCCCTGCCAGGAGGGGACAGCCGGGGGGGATTTGGGATCTGCTCCCAGGGAACAGGGACAGGAGGAGAGGGAACGGCCTCAGGCTGGGCCAGGGGAGGCTCAGGGTGGGCAGCAGCAGGAATTTCCCCATGGAAAGGTTTATCCGGCCCTGGCACAGCTGCCCAGAGGAGCAGTGCAGTCCCCATCCCTGGAAGGATTTCAAAGGCATTTAGCAGTGGCTGTGACACTTGGGGACAGGGCTCAGTGGTGGCCCTGGCAGTGCTGGGGAAGGCTGGGATTTTCCCTGCCATCCCAAGATGCAGAAATCCCCGCAGTTTCCTCCTGGAGAAGTCCAAACCCCACCCCTGCTGTAACAAACTCGATGTCAGCAGTTCCCCCTTCCCTCTCCATCTGCTCAGGGCTCTCAGTGCTGGAGTGCAGCCCAGGAGAGCAGGGACACGGGGCTGGCAGCAAATGAAGATTTGCAGCTCCAGGGCTCTGCAAAGCTCCTGGTGTGAAGTGGCCCCACGGGGGACATCAGCAGCAGCATCAGGAGGGAGCCTGCCAAGGGAAAGTGCTCCCATCCATCCTGGGCTGAGCTGGGCTCCCAGAGCAGGGCTGGGCTCAGCCTGCAGGCTTGGCCTCATCAGTGCCCTTGGTGGACGCCAGATAAAGATGCCTGAGTCCAGTTCAAAGGCAGGAGAACATCAGAAGGGTTTATTTACAATTCTCCAGCCTTTTTATAATGTGCTGTGCTAAAAATGCACATTATTGGTCTGTAAAATTGACATCTCTCTGCATTGGTGAAGTAACAGAAACAACACCTGAGGATTCTGGAATTCTCTGCCCTGCAGTCCCACCCAAACTCCGGAGGTGCTGGTGCCCCCGGGCTCCTGCTGCTCCTCTTTGTGACAAGCATTTCCATCTGCAGGCAGGGAAAGGAGCCGCTCCTGTCCCAGGATGTGCTCCGGGTGTTAATCACCCCCGGCCATAATTGCTGCCCAGGATTTTTCCTGTTGCATTTATACACTCCACCTGATTAGCAGTCATGGAACAGCAGCAATTTGCCATAATATTCTGAGAGCGCTTAATTTTCTCTTTGATGAAAGAGCTGTAAATGGAGGCACCTGTACTCAACAGCTCCTCTGATTACTTACTTCATTATTGTCACACTTCCCATTATTATTTGATATTTGCAAACAGCACTATTAGAGCTCATCCAGTGCCTGGTGCCCACTGAAGGAAGAACAGGTGCTTTCTGCCTAATTACACAGGAATATATTTTCCATAGATCCTCCTCATGCCAATTATTTCTTTGAGAAGAGCTGCACTGATGAGGAAGTTTCCATGGGGATGGGCTCCTGAGGGGGAAAGGAGAATGCAAAAGGTGGCAGGAATGCAGGCAGGTGCCCTCGGGGGGGAGGAAAAGGAAAGGTGAACAAGGCTCTGCCCAGAGCAGCTGGGGCTGTCCCTGCATCCCTGGCAGTGCCCAAGGCCAGGCTGGACATTGGGGACAATGTTTTACACCACAATCACACAGACTCTGAGATCAGGAGGCTAAAAATGTCTCCTTTATTTAGGGATGCCTCTCCCTTCTATTCCGTTGTACACAGAGCAGTTGGGTTGGTGAAACAAAGGCAAAACCTCTGCAGTCACATTGCTCACACCAGAGGGACACCAGGGAGAATTCCCTCCTGTGAGAAGGGATGGATAACACAGGGACAGGTACAGAAACATTCCTGCTGTTTGCAAAACTGCCCTGGGAAAAGGATTCCAGAAACCAGAACACCTCAGGCATGGAAGCAGGGCTACATTGGGGTTGGAGCAGCCTGGGGCAGTGGGAGGTGTCCCTGCCCTCGTGGCACTGGGTGGGATTTGAGGTCCCTGACAACCCAAACCATTCTGGGATTCTGTGAAATCCTCTGAAGAATGATCACTGTTCATTCCATCATTCCCTCTAAGCCAGGATCACCTTCCCTTCCCATTTGTGCTGCACCCAGCTGTGTTTTTCCTGCAGGGAATTCCAGCTGACAGGACTGAGCTGTGACACCACATCCCTAGGCATGCCCACAGCTGGGATATTTATAGTTCCAGCCTTCCCCAGAGCCCCACTTGGCCTGAGGAGGAGAAAAGCAGGAGAACAAAGCTCCATTTTCCAAACCAGCCTGAAGAATCCACTAAAAAACCCAACCAAATGATCAAGAGCAGCATTTGCTGCTGGTGAAGCACAATGATTTTGACTTTGATCTGGAACTGGAGTCCCAGCTCCTCAGGAGACCCAGGGAATTTCTGTTCCTGTCCAAGCAGCTGGCTCAGGGATGTGGGAAAGGAGAGAGCATTCCCAGTCTGTTCTGTGCTCAAACACTGACCAATTCACTGCTTCACAGGACTGAATCCAAGGAGGGACCTCATCCCCAGCTCCAAGGGTCTCAGAGCTTCGGGGGGATGCAGGTCCCCACGTGTGCCCCAGGCTGTGCAGATTCCTCACAGGACACCCCAGGGAGCAGGGCTGTGCCAGGGGCTCAGCCCAGGAATTGCTCAGCAGCTGAGATGGGTCTGACCCAGGACACCAGGGATCCCAGCCAGGGCATGGAAGTGTCCTCCAGGGCCAGGAAAAGTGGCACACATCCAATCCATTTATGTCACCACATCCATGACAAGCCTGTGGCACCAGGTGATCCAGGGGAGAACCCCCACTAGTTTTTGTTCTTCTTCTCCCCCATAAATAAAATAAACAGACAGAAGTGAATCTCACCTTCCTGTGCTGCTGGGGTGTTTCCAGCCTCACCCTGCTCCTCCAATCCTCCCAGAGATCCCAGAGCTTCAGAATCTCCCCAGGGTTTTGCTCTGTGGGTGCAGGAACACCAGGGGTGATTTCACTGCACTGCAGTTCCCATGGCAGAACCCAGGGATGCTCAAAAATCCCCACCAGGAATTCCCTCCCAGCCCTGGGGATGAACCCTCCACCATTCCTGTGCAACCCCTAAGGAGATCCAGCTGATCCAGGGTGACCACAGCTCAGTGGTGACCATGGCCCTGGGGTGACCACGGTGGGGTTGCTGGGCTGATGGTCACCCTTGATCTTACAGGGCTTTTCTAACCTTGATGCTCCCCTGATCCTGTGATTTCTGCTCACTCCTGTTAATAACAGCAAAATGCTCCAATTATTTAACATTTTCATGTTTTGAAAATCAAATCAAGCTGGGCTTTGATGAGGTTTAGCCCTAATTTATTTTCAAAGGAGTGCAGGAAAGGGGTTCCTTAGCATCAGCCCTGCCATAAATTCCTACCCAGTGCCTCCATTCCCATTCCCAGGGGCTGCTCTCTGTGGAGGCTGCTCTGCACTGGCTGCAGCTCTGCCTGCACTCTCTATTTTCATCTCTTTAGCCTTTTGCCATCTCTTATTGACAGAAGAGCACACAGATTTTTTAAATGTCTCCATTCATATTGACTAAAACCTCCAGCTGAGTTATTTCAAAGGTTGGAGCAGTTCAGGGAACATATAAAATTCATTCAGATGTCTCATTTTTCTATTAAAGACAGGCTGCAAAAGGGGGGAAAAATGACTTTGTAAGAATATTTTTCCCCAGCATCATTGGTTATGGGCATCCAAGGCACAGCTCAAGGCTCTGCTGTTGGGGTTGTAAGGGAGAGCACCCAAAAAAGCAGGGGAACATTTCCCTGCTCCAGCAGCCTTTGATTGAGAGCTTAGGAAGCTCTGGGAGGGGCTGCTCCAAATAAATGCAGCAGCACAAAAGGTTGGCTGGGCTTTGCAGGAAGGGAGGTTTGCACAAGGAATCCCATAAACCAAACCAGACCCGAGCTGGGATGCTCCCATTAAACAAATCCGGGGTTTTCCATACTGGCTGAGTGAATTTGAGATGTAAAACTTAAACTGAACACGTTTGTAGCATTCTATTGTTCACTTGCAGTGATTTCTTTCAGATGTGCCAGGGGCAGAGGAGCATCTCCAGCAGTTCAGGATGTGCACACAGAGGCACCAGCAGGTGCAGGGATTATCCACAGCTCTGCAAATATTTGGAGGCTGAGATGAGGAGAAAATCCTGCAATTTGTGGGATTACAGCTTTGTCACAGGGCCCTGGATCCTCCATCCCCAGAAATATTCACTGTGCACATCAAAGAAGCCCAGCCTGGGCTGGCTTGGTTTGAATGAGGCATTGGGGAGGAATCCTGCCCTGGGAGGGTGGGCAGGGCTGGGTGGAATTCCCAGAGCAGCTGAGGCTGTCCCTGGATCCCTGGCAGTGCCCAAGGCCAGGTTGGACACTGGGGACAGTGGGAGGTGTCCCTGCCATGGATGGGTGGAATTGGGAGGGATTTCAGGTCCTTTCCAACCCAAACCATCCTGGGATCCTGGGATCCCTCACCTGAGTGCAGAGCAGGTGCTTCTCCTTTGCCTGGCTCTGCACTCAGAGTCTGCTGCTGGTAAAATTGTGCCTGGAGGAGGTGGCAGGGGAGCCCCTTTGGCCTTGACCCAGTTTCCCCAAGCCCCATTCCAGCATGCTGGAAGCAGTGAGGCACAAGGGGCTCTTCTCCTGGGACACAGAGGAGGAGGAGCAGGCACAGCTCTCCTCCCTCTGGCAGCAGCACCTGGGGATGGGGAGAAGGGAGAGCTCAGGGCAGTGTCAGAGGGACAGAACCACGGGGGTGCCACAAGCACCACGTGTGCCCCATCAGAGGATTCACATTCCAGGGATGGAGCAGGGAGCTCAGCCCTGGTTTTCCAGTGACTCGTGCCCCACCTTCCAGCAGCCCCTGAGCTCACCCAGCTCCCTTTCCCCACGGAGATAATTCCATAGCACAGGGCTTGGAGGATTAAACGCCTCATTGACTCCAAAATCACCGCTCTTCCTGGAAATAATTTGCCTACTGCTTCTCCCAGATGCCAGCCGGGACACCCCCTGCTCCCTTGGATGGTGACAAGCTCCAAGCTGTTCCCCCATCTGCCTGCTCAGGGAGGCTGGGAGAGCCCTGCCAGCTCGGATGGCACAGGGAAGCCTTTCAGCTGGGGGAGGGTGCATTTCATTGGGAATTTGGGAAGGAATTCCTGCCTGGGAGGGCGGGCAGGCACCGTGCCCGGAGGAGCTGGGGCCGCCCCATCCCTTGGCCAGTGCCAGGGCAAGTTTAGGTTGGATATTGGGGAAATTCCTTCCTGGAAAGAGCTCCCAACCCTGGCACAGCTGCCCAGGGCAGGGCTGGAGTCCCCATTCCCACAGGGATTTAAAGCCCTGGGGCTGTGGCACTTGGGGACATGGGGCAGTGTGGCCTGGGCAGGGCTGGGTTGGTGTTGGGACTTGACATTAGAGCCTGTTCCATCCCATGGATTGCAGGATTCTGTTCCACTCAGGGATTGCAGGATTCTGTTCCAGCCCAAGGATTGCAAGATTCTGTCCCACCCCATGGACTGCAGGATTCTGTTCCATCCCAAGGATTGCAGGATTCTGTCCCACCCCATGGATTGCAGAATTCTGTTCCAGCCCAAGGATTGCAGGATTCTGTCTCACCCCAAGGATTGCAGGATTCTGTTCCATCCCATGGATTGCAGGATTCTGTTCCACTCAGGGATTGCAGGATCCTGTTCCACCCCAGGGGCTGCAGGATTCTGTTCCTTTAGCACTGGGGTTACCTGCTGTTTTTGGGGGACCTCAAACCCCTCTGCTGATTCCCTCCCACAGCTCCCAAGGCCTGAAATCCTTTAATGAGGCCACTTCTGTAAAACAGCCAGAGATGTAAAACAGCAGACAAAGCCCAAAAACAACAGGAGCAGAAAGGGAATGAAGTCCTGATAACTCCTGCATGGCAAACCCTGGAATTCTGAAAGCACAAAGAAACAACAGCAGCAGACAGGGAATGAAGTCCTGATGATAACTCCTGCATGGCAAACCCTGGAATTCTGAAAGCACAAAGAAAAAACAGGAGCAGACAGGGAATGAAGTCCTGGTAACTCCTCCATGACAAACTCTGGAATTCTGAAGGCACAAAGAAACAACAGCAGCAGAAAGGGAATGAAGACTTGATAACTCCTGCATGGCAAACCCTGGAATTCTGACAGCACAAAAACAACGGGAGCAGAAAGGGAATGAAGTCCTGGTAACTCCTGCATGACAAAGCCTGGAATTCTGAATTGCTGCTCTCCTCTGTCCTGCCTGAGTGGAGATTGATTGTAAAGCAAGCCAGCACTCGACTCAGCTCCAGGTCCTCAAGTGTTTACACAGTTTTTAACCTTTCCTTCTGCAAGGAAGTAATATAAAAGCTGCAGATATTATGGAAGTTTGTAAAACTGAAGAACACCAGTGACCTGTGTAAGGCACTGAGGCTTTTCAAAAGCTTTAACTCCAACATAAAACCCTCCAGTGTATTGAGTAAGACACTATGAAAGCAGAAGTTAAATGGATTAAGAGCACTGAAAAGGAATAGCTGCATGTTGGAAATCACTGCTGTGTGGAAGTGTTTGCACTGAGACTCTGCAGGGCCTCTCCAGTGCTGGAATCAATCCTTTAGAAGGATTTTACTGTTGATTAAAATGTAAAGAAAATCCACCAAAACAGTGGAGCAGCTCCTGCTGAGCTGATGCTGAGCAGGAATCTGGGGGAATATCCACCTCACCTGGGACCTCAGGGCAGCAAGGACAGGCAGGGGCTGGGCTGGGAATGTAATTCCAGGAGGGAACCGAGCTGGGAAGGGGCTGGAGAATTCCTGAGGGAGCTGGGAAGGGGCTGGAGAATTCCTGAGGGAGCTGGGAAGGGGCTGGAGAATTCCTGAGGGAGCTGGGAAAGGGCTGGAGAATTCCTGAGGGAGCTGGGAAAGGGCTGGAGAATTCCTGAGGGAGCTGGGAAAGGCTGAGCCTGGAGCAAAGGAGGCTCAGGGGCCCTTGTGGCTCTGCACAAGTCCCTGCCAGGAGGGGACAGCCGGGGGAGGGGATCTTGGCACTCAAGTCACTCACTGGAACAATTAACGCTAATTAAGATCCCTGTTCACAGTCACATGCTCAGATAAATCAGGAGCCCCAGGAGCTCTGGGATGAGCTCTCCATCCCCTCCAGGAGCTCTGGGGTGAACTCTCCTTCCCCTCCAGGAGCTCTAGGATGAGCTCTCCATCCCCCTCCATCCCCTCCAGGAGCTCTGGGATGAGCTCTCCATCCCCTCCCCTCCAGGAGCTCTGGGATGAGCTCTCCATCCCCTCCATCCCCTCCAGGAGCTCTGGGATGAGCTCTCCATCCCCTCCAGGAGCTCTGGGATGAGGTCTCTATCCCCTCCAGGAGCTCTGGCATGAGCTGTCCCTCCCCTCCAGGATGCCCTGGCAGGGGGGCTCAGGTCAGGGCACTCTGGGCTCTGTCAGCACAGCCTCCCCCTGGCACTGAACCCTGGGGCTGGGCTGCCCTTCCTCTCCCAATTAAAACTCCCAGATTAGCAGAGATGCTCCCCCCTGCCCCATAATTGGATTAGTGACACTTCTGGTGTGGCTGCTGCTCTTGAAGGCTGTACCAGCTCCTTTCCTCCCCCTCCTCTCATTTCTCAGCAGCCTCCTGGCTGTGATTTTGTTCCTTGTTTCTGTTATCCTGGAGATCCCACAGGCCAAGGCCCCACTGTTCCTTTTGGCTCCATTCTGGGGGATTTTTACACCTGCAGAGACCCAGCCTGGCCTTGGGCACTGCCAGGGATCCAGGGGCAGCCACAGCTGCTCTGGCAATCCCAGCCCAGCCAGGAATTCCCAATTCCCAATCTCCCACCCATCCCTGCCCTCTGGCACTGGGAGCCATTCCCTGTGTGCTGTCCCTCCATCCCTTGTCCCCAGCCCCTCTCCTGGAGCTCTCTGTGTGGGCCATGCACTGAGGGCGGGATGTTCCCTGTGGGTCCCTTCCAATGCAGAATATCCCGGGATTCTCTGTGATCCTGAGTCCAGCTCCTGGCCCTGCACACCACAACCCCAAGGATCCCACCCTGTGCCTTACCCAACCAAACTGAAACCAGGGAGGCTTTGCTAAGTTCTGAAATTCCCCTCTAAACATTTTGAGAGCTTGAAACATTATTTCTCATCATTCTGAGGTTTCATTTCATATGCTTTTTGTTATTCATGCATTATTTTACGAGGCAGCAGTCAAACCAATGGCTTGTCATAATATGACATTATTGCTGAAACATTCTCTTACTTTAATGTCATTTATAAAAATCAGCAGCTATGACTGATCAGCACTGATTAAAAATAATCTGCTTTTCTGGATCCAGCTGTCTCTGCCTTCTGGAGCAGGGATGGCAGGGATGGGGATGGGTTGTTCACAGTTCCCTCTGCCTTGGCCACACTCAGGGAGGCACAGGGAGGCAAGGAGCAGTTGGAATAAATCCTGTGCACATCCCACACTGTGTGCCCTGGGCCACAGGGCAGAAATCATCCTGGAATTAGGTCAGAAATCAGACAGTGCCTGTCTCAGACAGCTCCATTGCTGGTGAGTGCTGGTGGCCACAGCACCATCAGTGGCCAGAAATCCCAGAGGAGTCAATCCCCCCCAGTGAAACCACAGTGCCTCTGTTTGCCAAGGCTGGCTTGGAATGCTGAGATGCTCAGGGAAGGGAGATCCTAAAATCATAAAATCCTGTCTGGCTGTGGGGTTTGGTGTCCTGGGGACACCCCATGTGTTGTGTTGTCACAGCCTGAGATCAACAGAGAGGGGGGACAGAGAGCGTGGGCAGGGAGGGGCTGGAATTGCCAGAGCAGCTGTGGCTGCCCCTGGATCCCTGGCAGTTCCCAAGGCCAGGTTGGACACTGGGGACAGCCTGGGACAGTGGGAGGTGTCCCTGCCATGGCAGGGGTGGCACTGGGGGGGATTTGGGGTCCCTTTAATCCAAACCATTCTGGAACTCTCTGATTCCATTCCCTGCTCAGCCACGTGACACCAGGGTTCTGAGCTGAGTGGCACCTTTAGGGAGAGGAACTCACATTCCCTGAGAGACAGGGACACACATTCCCTGAGAGACAGGGACACACGTTCCTTGAGAGACATGGACACACATTCCTGAGGGAAATGATGGACACACATTCCTTGGGAGACATGGACACACATTCCTTGGGAGGCATGGACACATTCCTTGGGAGACATGGACACACATTCCTGAGGGCCACACATCCATGTTCACCTGAGGCTGCACCCTGCTGGGATCCTGAGCTGTTCACGTTAATTAACGTTAATTCCTGAGCACGTTAATTAACGCTGGGTCACTGACCCTGAGCTCCCTGCAGGCCGTACCCCTCGGCTGGGAACCTGCCCTGCTTTTGTGCCCCTCTGCCCTGCCCTGCCCTGCTCTGTGCAAATCCCTCACCTTCCTTTGCTCCCTCCCCTCTTTCCCTGAGCTCCCTGCAAGCCATGCCCCTCTGCCCTGCCCTGCCCTGCTCTGTGCAAATCCCTCACCCTCCTTTGCTGCCTCCCCTCTTGGCACAGGGGCTCCTCCTTGCTGCTGCCCCTCCCTGCTCCCAGCACTCTCAATTTGCCTTTTTTTTTTGACCTTTTTTGCAGTTTTGCTGCTTTTGGGACACAGGGGGAGTGGAGGGACAGGAGGGCAGGGTCAGAACACGACACCAGTTCCACTTCTTGTGCCTTCCTCGGGTCCTGGGATTCATCCTGTTCCACCTTGCCTTAGGAAAACAAAGCAGGTTTTGGCTTTAAAAAGCAAAAGTAGGCACTACTTGTCTTGCAAGACCCTGACAGAGCTGCATGCCCTGATTTAAGAGTGCCCTCGTATCACAGCTGATGCCCCCTTGGAGTTTCTCATATTAGAATATTGCTGTTATTTATGAAATCCCTGATAAAGCTGCACTTAATGCTCCCCTAATAGAATGTGCATCTTTAATTCTGCTGAATGTGTAGTTTGTCACTGATGCAAAGTGTTCTCATTAATTAAATAAGACTTAGAGACTCATAAAGCAATTGCTCCAAAATGAAATGTTATTTACATCTAAGGATATTAACAATTAAGGAAACCTAATTTTTTCCTGATACCAATCTGTCTTGGAATTCCACTGATATTTTAACAATCTCCTGATTTAATAATTGAAAATGAATTTTCGATATTAAACACATTTGCCAAGGAGTCAGGGATGTTTCTCAATAAACACATTTGCAAAGGAATCAGGCACATTCTTCAAAATAAATATGTCTGCTATGCATAGGGCTCATTTTCCAAATAAATGAGCTCTGATTCTTAGAGGAGAACGAGAACAATGGAATTAAACCACACGTGAATTTCAGCCTATTTTTTAAAGTCGGTATTTTAATGCTCAGAACTGCAGCAAGGAGCCTGGGGATATCCTGGAGTTTTGCTGGATTTCGGTAAGGAAAAGGGCGCCTGTCCCGCTTTCCTGGCTCCTTATCTCGTTATCTCAATCAGGCAGCACCAACCCATCCCGGCCCTTATCAGGGGCTTTATCAAGGGCTCATCAAGGAGCTCTGGATTAATTCAGCTCCAAGAGAAAAACCCTCGGTCCCTTTGTTCCTGTTATTCCCCTTTTTCATGGGAATGGGATGAAGGATGCGCTGCTCCCTCCTTCGCCAAGGTCCCTGTCCCCTGCTCGCTCTTGGCGTAATTCAAGTTTAATGGAGCGGGGCTGGGACAGGTCGGGATTTCCGAGCCCCCAGGAAATATTTCATTTATTGAGACATTAACCCCAGATCGGGCTGGGAACAGGTCGGGATTTCCAAGCCCCCTGGAAATATTCAATTTATTGAGACATTAACCCCAGGTCGGGATTTCCGAGCCCCCAGGAAATATTAATTTATTGAAATTTTAACCCCAGGTCGGGATTTCCGAGCCCCCAGGAAATGTTCATTATTGAGACACTAACTCCAGATCGGGCTGGGAACAGGTCGGGATTTCCGAACCCCTAGGAAATGTTCATTTACTGAAACATTAACCCCAGGTCGGGACTTCCAAACCCCCAGGAAATGTTCATTTACTGAAACATTAACCCCAGGTCGGGCTGGGAACAGGTCGGGATTTCCGAGCCCCCAGGAAATGTTCATTATTGAGACACTAACGCCTGCTCCCAGCACTCTCAATTTGCCTTTTTTTTTTGATCATTTATTGAAATTTTAACCCCAGGTCGGGATTTCCGAGCCCCTAGGAAATGTTCATTTACTGAAACATTAACCCCAGGTCGGGACTTCCAAACCCCCAGGAAATGTTCATTTACTGAGACATTAACCCCAGATGGGGCTGGAAAAGGTCGGGATTTCCGAGGTGTAATTTATTGAAATTTTAACCCCAGGTCGGGATTTCCGAGCCCCCAGGAAATGTTCATTATTGAGACACTAACTCCAGATCGGGCTGGGAACAGGTCGGGATTTCCGAACCCCTAGGAAATGTTCATTTACTGAAACATTAACCCCAGGTCGGGACTTCCAAACCCCCAGGAAATGTTCATTTACTGAAACATTAACCCCAGGTCGGGCTGGGAACAGGTCGGGATTTCCGAGCCCCCAGGAAATGTTCATTTACTGAGACATTAACCCCAGATGGGGCTGGAAAAGGTCGGGATTTCCGAGGTGTCATTTATTGAAATTTTAACCCCAGGTCGGGATTTCCAAACCCCCAGGAAATGTTCATTTATTGAGACGTTAACCCCAGATCGGACTGGGAACAGGTCGGGATTTCCGAGACCCCAGGAAATATTTAATTTATTGAGACATTAACCCCAGGTCGGGATTTCCAAACCCCCAGGAAATATTTCATTTATTGAGACATTAACCCCAGACAGAACTGGAATAGGTCGGGGTTTCCAAACCCCCAGGAAATATTTAATTTATTGAAACATTAACCCCAGACCGGGCTGTGCCCGAGCTCTGCTCGCTCCTTTGATGCCGCGTTTGTCTCGGCATCGCTCCCATCGCCTCCTCCCCTGCATCCCCCCGCAATTAGCACCTCGGCTTCATTAGCGGCCCGGCTCTGCAGGGCTCTGTTCTCATTAAGCTTTTAGCGAAAGGCACAGCCGCGCCCCCCAGAACAACTGCTCATTAAATTCGCCGAGATGGCCCAGCCCTGGGAAAAACGAGGTTCACTTCCTTGGTGAAATGTAAAAAGTTGAATAAAAAGGCAACAGGAGACAGAGATAAAGCCAAGGGTTAATGGACGGGTGCTTGGCATTCAGCCAAGAGCACCCCTCCTACCTTGGGACACTTTCCTTAAATACCTTTTCTATCACATCGGCCTGTTGCATATCCATGGTTATGCACATTCATTCCTTTCTATAAATTAATTTCCATATTCCTGGACCTGTTTTGCATGGCCCCTCCTCGGGTCTGCCTCTTTAGATCCTGCGTGTTTCCTGGCTCTGGGTTTATTGTCACCCCCAGTTTGGGCTGTGGTCTGTGCTTCTTGCTGATAATTGGTGCTGATAATTGGCATATCAATATCAGTAACAGAGGTCTTCATCACACGTTCACTGGCTGCTATCCCAACCAAACAAACAGCTTAATTGCAAGCATAATTAATTATCAGCTTTTCCACTACCACCTCTGTCTAAGCAAAACCATAAAAGCTGTATCTTTACAGCAGAGTTATTTTAACATAATACATATAACATTCATCTTAATATTTATGAAAAAAACTCTTTATAATGTGTATTTATAACACTGCTGGGACCCTGTCCCTCAGCCCTTCCCTGTCCCTGCTCCCCAGCAGGGACCTGGGGTGGCCTTGGTGCTTTTTGTCCTCTCAGGTGCCACCTTTGGGCTCCTCTGTTTGTGCCCTGGGGTCAGGGGTTGCTGTGTGTTCATTCCCTCCCAGCACCTGTGTCCTGGGGTGTTCCACCCTGGACAAACCCCTGGACCTGCTGGGAGGGTGGCCCAGCTCCACCTGCAAGAGCAAAATGATCAAAAAGAATAGAAAAGGTGAATTTGGAAGGGTCCCACAATGCCCATCTGCTGGCTGAGCCGTGGGAGCTGTGCCCCACCACCTCCATGGATAAGGCATGGATGCATTTCTGCCTTTTCTCCAAAACATTCCTTCCTTCCCTGCTGGACCTTGTTGTGAGACACTCAATCCTCCTCTCCATGGAGCGAGCTCTGAGGCTGGAGAGTTCTTGATTGTCACTCTCCTGGTGTCTTTGTTGGAGAGAATTTTCCATGGGGGAGGTGAAGATGTAGAGTTGTTCAAAATGGTTGTGGCTGGATTCAGGGTTTGCAGAAACACTTGCAAAGTGTTTTATTTTCAGTGCCTGGTGATGGTGTGTAACAGGAGCTGTGGAGTCCAGACATCAGCAGGAGTTTCCCCATGGAAGGGGTGCACTGCATTTCACCTTGGAAAAGGCTCCCAAAATTGAGTGACAGCCCTGGGATTGTGGCTGTGGGGTTTGGATAGAAGTGTGGGATAGCACAGGGTGCAGAACTCCGAGTTTCAGGTTTAGAACACAGGAATAGAGATAAAGCAAGGGGGAGGATTTAGGGTGCAGGCTGAGTTCTTCTTTCACCTTCTTCTTCAAGGTTTTGTGCTTTTTTTTTTTTTTCTCTAACTGGGTGAAAAGGTCCCCATTGCAGACCACAGGCAGTTGGTTATTGGGTTACAAGTATAAATAACATAGGTGTCATCTCATTATTGGGTGATTAGTGCTTAAAGGACCATGGAAAGAGTTAGAGAGGAATCCATTCTCTACCTTGTTAACTAGAGCTTGCAGCTCCTGAGGCTGTACTGCAGATAAGAATTAATAAACACTGACTCCAAACACAAAACTGCATCTCCCTTTGTAGCCCTGCTTCCATGCCTGAGGTGTTCTGGTTTCTGGAATCCTTTTCCCAGGGCAGTTCTGCAAACAGCAGGAATGTTTCTGTACCTGTCCCTGTGTTATCCATCCCTTCTCACAGGAGGGAATTCTCCTTGGTGTCCCTCTGGTGTGAGCAATGTGACTGCAGAGGTTTTGCCTTTGTTTCACCAACCAAGCTGCTCTGTGTACAATGGAATAGAAGGGAGAAACATCCCTAAATAAAGGAGACATTTTTAGCCTCCTGCCCTCAGAGTCTGTCCTGGTACAAAACAGCCTCATCCCTTGTCTTAATCCTGCCTCTGACAGGAGAAAAGGAGACAAAACCCACAGGGAAGAGCAGCATGGAGCCTCCTTTCCCTGCAGGCATCACTCGCTGCAGGCTCCTGCACACCTGGGGCCTCACCTGCCTGCCCCAGGGATCCCCCTGGAGCCTTTGCAGGGATTTGGGGTGGGGGCAGCAGAGGTGCTGCAGTGCAGGAGGTTCCTCCTCTGCTGGAAGCACAGCCTGGGTTTGGGTTGCAGCTGTGACTGCAGGACACAACAGGCCCAGGCAGGAAAAGGAAGGGGTTTCACCAGGGTAAGGAATGTGGTACAAACATCACCAGGGTAAGGAGTATGAAAGGGATGTTGTACAAACATCAGTAGGGTAAGGATAGTGAAAAGGATGTGGTACAAACATCACCAGGGTAAGGAGTGTGAAAAGGATGTGGTACAAACACAGAATGTCCAGTTTAGGGGTCAGGATCTGTGGGTGTCCCTGCTGTTTGTAGCAATGTGTGTGCACAGCTGGGGCCACTCTGTATGCCAGCCAAAGTGTGTAGGGAAGGAGCCACCTGCAGCCTTGGGGTAAGGGTGTTGGGAATGCTTCAAGGTTACTGGGAAAACAACGG
>WEIU01006565.1:170616-191948 GCA_013389925.1 Aegithalos caudatus | reverse complement strand
TGCACACCTGAGCCATGGGTGCCCTCAGGGGTCTGTGCCTGCCTGTGACTGAACCAAGCCAGGGACACCTGCACAGGTGGGTGCAGTGCCAGGAACTGGGACTGGGCTCCAATGTGAACAATAAATGCCTTCTGTGGAAAATCACATTGGTTCTGGTATTCAGGTGCTCTTTTCCCTGCTGCAGGGGTTAGCTGGGGACAAGAGGAGGAGAATTCAGATATCCCAGCTGGTATCCAGCACCTCTGGAGTTTGGGTGGGGCTTCAGGGCAGAGAATCCCAGAATCCTTGGAGCTGGAGAGACCTCCATGATCTTCATCCCAACCTTCCCCCAATCCCACCTTTCCTGCTAAACCATGGTGTGAAGTGAGACCAGAGGGAGCAGCTGGAGCTGGGCCAGGGGGGTTCAGGATGGATTTCAGGGAAAGGCTCCTCCCCCAGAGGGTGGAATAAGCCCTGGAAAAGCTCCCCAGGGAATGGGCACAGCCCCGAGGCTGCCAGAGCTCCAGGAGCCTTTGGACAGTGCTGCCAGGGGTGCCCAGGGTGGGATTGTTGGGGGCTCTGGGCAGGGACAGGGGCTGGGATCATCCCTGGGGGTCCCAAATTGGGATATCCCAGGAATTTCACCTCATTCACACCATTCCCAAGGCTCCTGCTGTAGTTTTTAGCCATGGACAGGAGATGTGTGATCCCTGCACAGGTGTGGGTTTATTCCAGTTTGCCCACACGTGACTGGGGCTGCACAGCCCTGGCTGCTGCCGTGTCCTGGGGGTTTTCCTTCATCCCACCCTGCTCCATCTCCTGGGGGTTTTCCTCCATCCCACCCTGCTCCATCTCCTGGGGTTTTCCTTTATCCCACCCTGCTCCATTTCCTCATGAGGGTTTCCCTCCATCCCACCCTGCTCCCTCTCCTCCTGGGGGTTTTCTTCCATCCCACCCTGCTCCCTCTCCTCCTGCGCGCTTTCCTTCCATNCCCAAATTGGGATATCCCAGGAATTTCACCTCATTCACACCATTCCCAAGGCTCTTGCTGTAGTTTTTAGCCATGGACAGGAGATGTGTGATCCCTGCACAGGTGTGGGTTTATTCCAGTTTGCCCACACGTGACTGGGGCTGCACAGCCCTGGCTACTGCCGTGTCCTGGGGGTTTTCCTTCATCCCACTCTGCTCCATCTCCTGGGGTATTTCTTCCATCCCACCCTGCTCCATCTCCTGGGGTTTTCCTTTATCCCACCCTGCTCCATTTCCTCCTGAGGGTTTCCCTCCATCCCACCCTGCTCCATCTCCTGCCCCTGGAGGTTTTCCTCCATCCCACCCTGCTCCATCTCCTGCCCCTGGCAGCCTCTGAGACCTCCCTGAGCCCCATCCCATCCCATGAGCTGCTCCATCAATCCCAGCTGTGACTGCAGCCTCCCTCTGCTGTCATTTCCTCTTTATTAGCTGGGATCATTAAAACCCAAACAAATTGACAGAGCATTTTCATTGATAAACACCTTTACATTTGTCTTAGCATCCCAAACACTGATTAAGCTTTATAGAGTTTTATACTCAGAGCTTCATTTTGCTAAACATTGATAGCAGAAAATTGGAATATAAACTCATTTCTTGGTGAAAACAACCACGTTTTCCCACCCACAGTTAATTGCATTTTGTTGTTGGGGTTTTTTTTAACAGAAATGGAAAAAAATATGTAAAAAAAACCCTGAAATGGCCTTGTGCTGTTGATGTCACCAGCTGGTGCTGATCCTTCCAGAAGCCATTCCTGCTTCTCACCATGAGTATTCCAGATGGAAGCAAACAAACTTCTGGAAGCTCCTGCCCGAGGTCATCCCCCACCCAGGGCTGAAAAACAATCGAGAATAATGCTAATTATTATTAAAAACAATAGAAGATAACATTAATTATTATTAAAAACAATTGAGAATAATGTTAATTATTATTAAAAACAATAGAAGATAGCATTATTATTAAAAGCAATACAGAATAGCATTATTATTAAAAACAATAGAGGATAACATTAATTATTATTAAAAACAATAGAGGATAACATTAATTATTATTAAAAGCAATACAGGATAACATTAATCATTAATAAAAGCAATACAGGATAATGTTAATGATCATTAAAAGCAATAGAGGCTAACGTTAATTATTAAATCAATACAGGCTAATTTCACAGTGCCTGGCTGTTGGGGCCTGGCAGGGTTTGATGCAGCCCTGCAGCCCTGCAAGTGGAATTTACCTGCAGCAGGTGAGTGCTGCATGCCCTGCAAGTGGAATTTACCTGCAGCAGGTGAGTGCTGCATGCCCTGCAAGTGGAATTTACCTGCAGCAGGTGAGTGCTGCATGCCCTGCAAGTGGAATTTACCTGCAGCAGGTGAGTGCTGCATGCCCTGCAAGTGGAATTTACCTGCAGCAGGTGAGTGCTGCATGCCCTGCAGGTGGGGTTTACCTGCAGCAGTGAGTACTGCATGCCCTGCAGGTGGAATTTACCTGCAGCAGGTGAGTGCTGCATGTCCTGCAGGTGGAGTTTACCTGCAGCAGGTGAGTGCTGCATGTCCTGCAGGTGGAGTTTACCTGCAGCAGGTGAGTGCTGCATGTCCTGCAGGTGGAATTTACCTGCAGCAGTGAGTGTTGCATGCCCTGCAAGTGGAATTTACCTGCAGCAGGTGAGTGCTGCATGCCCTGCAGGTGGGGTTTACCTGCAGCAGGTGAGTGCTGCACACCCTGAAGGTGGGGTTTACCTGCAGCAGGTGAGTACTGCATGTCCTGCAGGTGGAATTTACCTGCAGCAGGTGAGTGCTGCATGCCCTGCAGGTGGAATTTACCTGCAGCAGGTGAGTGCTGCATGCCCTGCAGGTGGGGTTTACCTGCAGCAGGTGAGTGCTGCACGTTCTGTGCCCACCCGGGGCCCTGCCCAAGCAGGGAGGTGACTTTGCTCCTTTCCTCTGCCTTTGCTTTGCAGGGGTTAAAGCAGCCCAGCTCTCCTGGAGCTTGCCTGGCTTCAGCTCCTGCCCCAGCTGCTCCTTCTGCCTGCCTGGCCCAGATTGGAGACCTTGGGTACCTGTGCTTCCCTCCCTGGGAAGGCACTTCACTGCAATCAAGGCTTCTCCTAATTGTCTTTCTGATGAACTAAACAGATTAAACCCTTTAAGCCTCCCCGGGTAAAGAAGTTTTTCTAATAGCCAAATTATTTCTGCAGCTCTTTTCTGCCCTCTCTCTAATTTGTTGAAGGCTTTTGGAAACTTTTCCTTCTCAGCTGTGTCGGATTTGCAGCAGACATCTGGCACTGTGAGGTGGGGACACAGGTCTGGGATTGTGAGATTCTCCCAGCTGCTGGTGGAATATTTCATCTGCCTCTTCCTCGTGCCTGGTGTGGGAGAGGCTCCAGCAGGACGGAGCAGGGCCCTGCCAGGATCTCTGCTTTGTGGGCTTGACCCTGATCCTCACCCCTAAACACTGACCCCTTCATCCCTGTCCTGATCCTCACCCCTAAACACTGACCCCTTCATCCCTGTCCTGATCCTCATCCTAAACACTGACCCCTTCATCCCTGTCCTGACCCCTAAACACTGACCCCTTCATCCCTGTCCTGATCCTCATCCTAAACACTGACCCCTTCATCCCTAAACACTGACCCCTTCATCCCTGATCCTCACCCTAAACACTGACCCCTTCATCCCTAAACACTGACCCCTTCATTTGGGGTCAGAGCCTGGAGCACTCAGGGGACACTGAGGCTCAGGGGTGGCTTTAGGTGACATTGCCAGGGTGGCACCTCCCTTCCCAACACTACCTCAGCTTTTCCTCCTCCCCCTCTGTTCATGGTGATAATGATCCACGATTCCCTCCTCCAAAGACAAATAAAATTACTACAGGAAATAGGTTTGTTTTCCAACTGCGAGGCCTCCTCTGGCATTGCATTTGGAAAGTGCTGAAATGTTGATTTTCTTTATTAACAAAACTGCAGACAAGGGTGGAGGGTTTTATTTAAGTTGTAAGAAATTAGATGGCACCTAAATGTGGGGAAGAAAAGCCCATTTGTCCTGATAAAGGAGGAGGATTTTGGAGATCGAGGAGCTGAACCATGACTGATGAGTTCAGCTGAAGTTCCCATCTCTACCAAGGGCTTGTTGTGCAGCTCAGATAATTCCATTTGTGTCTCCTTTTGCCCATGCCCAGCTTTCCCTTCAGTTTGCAGGTTGGACACTGGGGACAGGGGGAGGTGTCCCTGCCATGGCAGGGGTGGGATGGGTGGGATTTGAGACCACTCCCAACCCAAATCTTTCTGTGGTTCTGTGGAACATGCAACATCACCAGCCCCAGAGCCTGCTGCAGCTCTCATTTGCCTTCCCTGGTTAAACAAAAAAACAAAAAAAACAAAAAANAAAAAAAAAAAAAAAAAAGGAATTATTATCAAAGTAACGTGACTTCCCAGCAGAATTTCAGGTTTTCCTTCTCAGAGTTGTCTCTCCAGGAGTCTGTGGCTCCGTGCCTTGTGATCAGAGACAACTTGCTGTATAACAACGTTTAATTTCTCATTATTATTGAAAGCAGGGATTATTTTTAGACCTCCAGGGCTATTCCTTAGAGGGAAGAAGGAAAAAAAAACAAAACAAAAGGAGGTAAAGGCTGAGATTTGTGGAGGCTGGGGAAGCTGTCAGTGAGAGGTTTGGATGGGAAGAGGCTCCCTCAGAGGTGAGTTCAGAGCAGGGACCTGGGCAGGGGCTCAGAGACCCCTGCAGCTGCAGCAGAAGGACCTGGGGGTCCCTCCTGGGGGTCCCTGGGTGTCCCTCCTGGCCTGTGGGGTTTTAATCTTCTTTTCTCCTGTTACAGCTGGGGTTAAATGCTTGGGAGATGCAGTTTTTGTGTTCAGACTCAGATGTTTATTAATTCTTATCCATGTCACAGTCTCACAAGATGTGAGTTCCAGCTAACAAAGTGAAAAATGGAGACATGTCTCCCTTTCTCCAAGGGCTTTTAAGCATAAATTATCCTATTATGAAACGACACCCAAATTATTTTTACTTTTAACCCAATCACCAACCACCCCTGGCCCTCAATGTGGATTTTCCTGCCCAATTACCAAACCCCACCCAGCCCATGGAGAAGAAGGTGCCAAAGAAGGGCTCAGCCTCTGCCCTAAATCCTCCCCCTTGCTTTATCTCTATTCCTGTGTTCTAAACCTGAAACTCGGAGTTCTGCACCCTGTGCTATCCCACACTTCTATCCAAACCCCACAGCCACAATCCCAGGGCTGTCACTCAATTTTGGGAGCCTTTTCCAGGGCCTCAGGTCCATGCAGAGTTTGCTTGGGGGTCAGTGCCTGTCAGCACAGAAATTCTGGAATTCTCAGTGCTCCAGCACTGGCCCTGCAGAAAAAAGCTGCTGGGCAAATCCCCACGTTCCTGCCCCCCAAAATTTCAGTGTGTTTGCATTAACCTGAGGTGATGGATGGTGCCTGCACCCAGCCGGGTTTCCAGGCTTGATAGCGGGATACAAATGAAGCGTTTGGGGTAGGAGAAGAAATACAGTGTTATATTGCTATTTTGTTCTCATTAGTTCTTTTTTTATATAAATAGTAACTGTGCAGGGTGTAATACATCCTCTGCTGTCAGGATTTATCAGGGAAGTGCTCTGGCTGGGCAATTGCTCTGTGAAAAATTAAGGGGTTTGCCTCATTCTATCAACATGTTTTGGTTTCACTGGTGAATAAAAATAGATTTTTAAATAACAGCCACATAAAGTAATAAAACCCAGAACAGAGCCTATTTTCCTTCCAGAGGTGGATTCAGCTGGAATAGATCACAGGGTAATTAATTACCAAGGACCATTATTACAAATACAACTAAAAAGTCTAATGAATGTTGTGAGGATTTTTAATTTCTATCAGCCAACTGTGAGATGTCAGCTGCCTTTTCCATAGGATTGTGTGGAGGGGAGGGGGTAAAAAATGAGTCACTTTGGGCTCTGGGAGTGCAGCAGCTCTTCCTGGGCAAATCCCCAGGGATTGAGGGCACAGACCTGACTGGATCTGGAACATTCTACAGCTCTGGGGTGGCTGAATGGTTCCCAGTTAAATCAGATGCTTTGGGGTTTGGAGGCCTTTGCTCCTGGAGGAAGATTCCAGATGGATCCTGGATGTGTTGGGATGATTCATTCCAGACCCTCCCTGGGAGCTGCTCTCTCCCAAAGGAACGTGGAGCTCCCCTGGCTCCTTGTGGGGTCAAGCTGCAGGATCCCAGAACCAGAGATCCCAGAGTGGTTTGGGTGGGAATGGACCTCAAATCCCCTCCATTCCCACCCCAGCCATGGCAGGGACACCTCTCACTGTCCCAGGCTGTCCCCAGTGTCCAACCTGGCCCTGGGCACTGCCAGGGATCCAGGGGCAGCCACAGCTGCTCTGGCAATTCCAGCCCAGCCAGGAATTCCCACTTCCCAATCTCCCACCCCTCCCTGCCCCCTGGCACTGGGAGCCATTCCCTGTGTCCTGCCCCTCCAGGCCCTTTCCTGGGGGAAATGCCAGGATTAAGGTCTGAGCACCTGGAGAATTCAACCCTGTTTGACCCCTGTGCTCCCACAGGACCCCTGGGATCCCATGGGAAGTGTCCTACAGGGGACCTGGGCTCTTTGTGCACCCTGTGAGCCTCGAGGAAGGCTCTGGATGAGGAAGTTGCTGTGCCCCTGACCCATCCCGGGTGTCCCTGGGGTCCAGGGCTCCTGCTGGCAGCAGCAGAGCTCCCAGGGAGAGCAGGGAGCTGGGCAGGGAGCTGATGGAGCAGGGAGCTGATGGAGCAGGGAGCTGGGCAGGGAGCTGATGGAGCGGGGAGCTGGGCAGGGAGCTGATGGAGCAGGGAGCTGGGCAGGGAGCTGATGGAGCAGGGAGCTGATGGAGCAGGAGGGTGAGCAATCAGGGCAGGCAGCCCCTGTCAGGCAGAGCTGAGCCATCAGCATCACCTGGCACAGCCCGGGGAGAAATGCTATTTCTGGCAGGGCCTTGATTCCAGAGAATGGAGATGATTTGTGATTAGGAAAGGCTGCTCTGATGAGCTGGGAGCAGGAGAGCTTCATCAGGCTGAGCACCCTGGGGGTGTCTGACATCCCCAGATCCTGGGGTTTGGTGCCAGGGAGCAGAGAGATGGGATTTACCCTGAGCAGGGAGCACAGATGGGATTTACCCTGAACAGGGAGATAGAAATGGGATTTACCCTGAGCAGGGAGATAGAGCTGGGATTTACCCTGAACAGGGAGATAGAGCTGGGATTTACACTGAACAGGGAGATAGAGCTGGGATTTACCCTGAACAGGGAGATAGAGATGGGATTTACCCTGAACAGGGAGATAGAGCTGGGATTTACCCTGAACAGGGAGATAGAGCTGGGATTTACCCTGAACAGGGAGATAGAGCTGGGATTTACCCTGAACAGGGAGATAGAGCTGGGATTTACCCTGAACAGGGAGCAGAGAGCTGGGATTTACCCTGAGCAGGGAGGACAGCTGGGTTTTACCCTGAGCACAGAGGGGTTTTACTCTCATTTCACCTAATTCCCAAGGGAAATGGCTCCAAACACCTCTTGTGGAGGACAGGGGAGGCTTTGGGCTGCCCTCAGCTCTTGCTCAGACAGGAAACCCTAAGGATTCCCATGGAGCAAAGAGAAAAGGGATCCTGGCCAATGCTCTTGGACACAGGGAGCATTCTCAGGACCTCAGGTGATGTTTCATTTCAGGCTGGTGGAGTTTGCTCCTTCCTGAGCTCCCTGCACAGGATGCCCTGGGAGGAAGGGATGATCAGAGGGATGGAGCACTTCTGTGGGGAAAGGCTGAGGGAATTGCTCAGCCTGGAGAGGAGAAGGCTCCAGGGAGAGCTCAGAGCTCCTGGCAGGGCCTGAAGGGGCTCCAGGAGAGCTGGAGAGGGACTGGGGACAAGGGATGGAGGGACAGGACACAGGGAATGGCTTTGAGCTGGAAAAGGAGAGGATTGGGGATTGGGAGATTGGGAATTGGGAATTCCTGGCTGGGCTGGAATTGCCAGAGCAGCTGTGGCTGCCCCTGGATCCCTGGCAGTGCCCAAGGCCAGGTTGGACATGGGGGACAGCCTGGGACAGTGGGAGGTGTCCCTGCCATGGCTGGAGTGGGCTGGGATGAGTTTTAAGCTCCCTTTCACCCCAGAGCACTCCAGGATTCTCTGATTCTGCCCTTCTGGCACTGGAGGTCCCTGGGTGGATTAAGGAACGTGGAGTCCCTGCATTCCCACCCCAGGGCTCCCAGCTGCCTGCAAGCTCTTTGCTGTGTCCAGGTGTTGGTGTCACCTGCAGTATTGGTGTCACCAGGCGTTGGTGTCACCTGCAGGGTTGGTGTCACCTGCAGCTCTGTCCCCAGCACTCTGGGACTCCCCGGGCCGGTGCCCAGCTCTGTCAGTGTCTGCCCGGCGATCTCCGAGAAGAATTTCCTGAAAATCTCTTGGAAAAACGCCGGAAAAGGGCCCCCGCAGCTCTTTTGGAGCTGGCATTTACCGAGGGAAAGCTGCCCGAGGCAGAGACCGATTCGGGTGGCAATGGCCCGGAAAGGACACAAAAGGCTGGAATTTGTTATTCCCAGGAAGGAGAGGAAGGAAAGGACAGGCTGGTGGGACAGAGCTCCCAAAGGCCAGGAAAGGACACAAAAGGCTGGAATTTGTTATCCCAGGAAGGAGAGGATTGGCTGGTGGGACAGAGCTCCCAAAGGCCAGGAAAGGACACAAAAGGCTGGAATTTGTTATCCCAGGAATGAGAGGATTGGCTGGTGGGACAGAGCTCCCAAAGCCACTGCAGCCTTTCCAGCGGGATGCTCCCGGGGGCACAGGCACCGCTCCTGCTCCGAACCTGGGCTGCTGCTGCCCAGGGGTGGGGGGCACTGCTGGGGTCTGAAGGAGGGAAAAGAACCCCCCCGACAGCCAGAGACAGGCAGGGATTGCTGGGGATGAACACAAAGGAATAAACTCCTGCCTGTGGAAATAAAGTCAGAGAACAGGAGATGCAAAATGGGCAAGGAGCACAAAAGAAGGGGAGGCATAAATGCATCCGAAATGAGAGGGAGACAAAGGCAGGGAAGGGGAGCAAAGGGGGCTGAGGCCTCCTTGTTTGGTTCCTCAGGAAAAGGTAAATTGTGAGCAGACACTGGCTGCAATCACCTTACCACGGGGTTAACAGGGAGAAAAGAATTCCACCGTGCTCAGAGAAATCAGACACTGATCAACCCCACCCCAGGATGTGTCTGAATTGTGACAGAGCCCCCAGATCAGAGAGAGGGACCTGGGGAAGTGCTGGGGGCTGCAAACCTCAGATGGAAAATTCCAGGGCTGAAGGCAGAGTGAAGGAGCTGAGGAGGCACCAGGGAAGAAGATGGAATGATCAGGGATGGAGGTGATAAGAAAGAGCCCGGGGGGGTTTCAGGGACACCTCACACCAGGGCAGTGCTTGGCTGTGACAGGGGAGGGTGAGCAGGGCCCTGGGGCTCCTTGGTGACCCTGAGGTGACAGTCACCTTGCAGACCCCCTCAGGGCAGCCCTGGCTCAGTTTTACTCCCTGATTTCTCACCTGGATCTTAGGAAATGCTCCAAGTGACAGCAGCCACTGCAGAGCCCCTCTGGAGCCTCAGAGATTTCACATAAACAGCAAAGGAGAGAGAGGAGAGGTCCCATTCCCACCCCTGCCATGGCAGGGACACCTCCCACTGTCCCAGGCTGTCCCCAATGTCCAACCTGGCCTTGGGCACTGCCAGGGATCCAGGGGTAGCTACAGCTGCTCTGGCAATTCCAGCCCAGCCAGGAATTCCCAATTTCCCAATTCCCACCTATCCCTGGCCTCTGGCAGTGTCCATAGGGGTGAGTGAGGGGAAGGGACAGCCCGGTGAGGGGTGAGGGGTGGGAAGAGGCAGCTCCATGGGGTGGCTGCTGTCAAACAGGAGCTCCTTCCTCCTACAGACATGGAAAACCCGTGGAAAATCCATGGAAATCCCATGGATAATCCATGGAAAAGCCATGGAAATCTCATGGAACACCTACAGAAAATCTATGGAAAACCCATTGTAAACCCATGGAAATCCCATGGAAAACCCACAAAAATCCCACAGAAATCCCATGGAAAAGCCATTGCAAACCTACAGAAATCCCATGGAAAACCCACGGAAAACACATGGAAATCTCATGGAAAACCCATGAAAATCCCATTGTAAACCCATGGAAATCCCCCATGCCAGCATTTAACAGCCTTTAAATCACCTGGCTGGTGCCTGGCCCTGTCAGTGCCTGTGGATGTGATCCTGCAGACGGGGCCATGTGAGCATTCCATGTTATTTCAATTTGATTTAATTACTGACAAGCCTTGCTGTGTGCTGAGAGGAGCTGCAGACAGGAGCTGGAGGGAAGGGGAGGGAATGTCTCTCATCAAACAACAAAAACAACCAGGACCAGAAGCTGTTCTGCCTCTTGTTCCTCTTTGCAAGCCTGGGTTTGAGGCTGGGACTTTTTAAAATTGTTTTTAAATACAGAGTTTTCAATTGAAGCCCTGGGATTGTGGCTGTGGGGTTTGGATAGAAGTGTGGGATAGCACAGGGTGCAGAACTCAGAGTTTCAGGTTTAGAACACAGGAATAGAGATAAAGCAAGGGGGAGGATTTAGGGCAGAGGCTGAGCCCTTCTTTGGCACCTTCTTCTCCATGGGCTGGGTGGGGTTTGGTAATTGGGCAGGAAAATCCACATTGAGGGTCAGGGGTGGTTGGTGATTGGGTTAAAAGTAAAATAATTTAGGTGTTATTTCATAATTGGACAGTTTGTGCTTAAAAGGCCTTGGAAAGAAAAAGAAGGGAGCCATTTTTACATTGTTAGCTGGAAGTGCTGTAGCACTCACAGTTTGTGAGACTGTAACACAGTTAAAAATTAATAAACATCTAAGTGCGAGTAGGAAATACCATCTCGAGCATNAAAAAAAAAAAAAAAAAAAAAAAAAAAAAAAAAAAAAAAAAAAAAAAAAAAAAAAAAAAAAAAAAAAAAAAAAAAAAAAAAAAAAAAAAAAGAAGACAAAAACGAACAGGGTGGGAGCAGCATCAGCCCAGATCTCAGAAATGCCCCAAGGGAGGGACCAGAGCAGCTCATCCCTGCCCTCCCCTCCTCGTCCCCTCCCAGCAGCGCATCCCGGGCCAGGAGCAGCCCCGATCCCCGAGGATGGGAGCCCTGCAAGCCCCGCTCCCTTCCCCACGGAGCTCCCATCCCATCGCATCCCAGGCCAGGAGCAGCCCCGTCCCCCGAGGATGGGAGCCCTGCAAGCCCTGCTCCCTTCCCCACGCAATCCCATCGCATCCCATCCCAGGATTGTAAAGCAGGAGCTAATCAGAGCCATAAAATTCCCAGATTGGAGCTTCTGAGAGGCCCAGATGTGCTTTAATAGGGCCGGTTAAAACCTCGCAGTCTCAAAGTTACTGCTGGAATTGCTGCCAGCCCTAATTGGTGCCCGGTAATTATCGCTGCGGCTCCCCAAGGTCAGCGGTGAGAGAGAGGGGATTGCTCCCTGCTCTGCTGCTGGAGTGGCTGCAATCCCGGCTGGAAACGGGGCTGCAATCCCGGCTGGATCCAGGGCTGCAATCCCAGCTGGACACAGACAGGGCTGCAATCCCGGCTGGACACAGACAGAGCTGCAATCCCGGCTGGACACAGACAGAGCTGCAATCCTGGCTGGACACAGACAGGGCTGCAATCCCAGCTGGACACAGACAGGGCTGCAATCCCAGCCTCTCCCAGCCCCTGTCCCTCTGCATGGACATTGCCAGGCTCTGCTCCAGGCTGCCCCAGCAATTACAGGAACTTCTGGAACTCTCCCCACTGCTCCCCCTTTCTGTCTGTAACGCATTTCTGGTGTGGATTCACTCAGGAGTTAATCAAAGCCTGGGATCTGTTCTTGGGGGTGTTGGATCTCATCTCCAATAACAGGAATGGGTGACCAGAGGAGTTTTTTATCCCATCATCAGTCTCAGTGAAGTTGGAAACATTAAAGATGGTAAAACTTGGGCCATAACAACAGAAGCCAAAGTTCTCTTTGTTCCAAGGCCTTTTAAAAGGTTTTTGGCCAATAGGCCAATGCTAAAAGCTCACAGGCATCTCCCTGAGCCCCTCACCAAACACTCACTGCACCTTACAGCATACAGCAGTCCCTTGGTTTATATTTTTTTTGCACCTCAGAAACTTTCTATGCTCCAAATATTTCAAGGCCTAAAATTCAGCTCTGTTTCAAACCTCTGGCTGTGTAGGCTTCTTGCAAGGCTGTGAAAATCCTCTGCTGTTTCAGTTCCCGGGGGGTCCTGCCCCTCTGCCCTGCTCAGGTGAGACCTCACCTGCCTCAGCACAGCCCCAGGGCAGCAGGACCTGGAGCTGCTGCAGCCAGCACAGAGGAGGCTCCCAGATGGTGCCAGATGAACCCTTTTAATTCAACACTCTGAACCAAAGAATTCCCCAAATCTGATGGTCTTCATGGGCAGAACATGATTCCCTAAGTATTTCCTATCTCAGGAAGCAAAAGTGGTTGTAAAAATCAAAATAGGAAAATAGAGCTGCAGAGTTCTGGGTATAATTTGGAATAAAACCTTGCAAGCAAGGCTTTCAAATTTCATTAATGCAATAAAGAATAATAAAAAGCAAGCCTGAGGCCTGCTGCATTAAAGATGAGGCTGTTTCAGTCAGCTCTGAAGGGTTGGGAGCAGCAGCAGCTGCTCAGGGGTCAGTGGGCAGCTCCATCCATCAGCCCAGCCCAGCAAGGCTCCACATCCATCACCACTGCACAAGGTTTGAGAATCCAGGGCTGAGCAGAGCCCTGGCTCAGCCTGCCAGGGCCTGCAGGGGCAGGGAAGGGAAGAGAAGATCCCTGCAGAATCTCTGGGTCCCACAGGGACTGGGGGCATTTCTCTTGTGGTAGTTTTGGGAGGCACCTGAGGCAGTGCTGCCTTCCCTGTGGAGCAAAACCTGCTTTAAAAAAAAAAACAGAAATCTTTGCTGAAATCTCCCTTCCTGTTTATTTTTAGTGAGATGAATGATTGTCACTGCACTCTCCACTTAAAAAATAAACATCCTCTCTCATCACTTGTTCCTGCAGCTTTGAACCACAGCCCTTTAGCCTGAGTGTAAAAGGAGCTGCTGCCATTTGAACCCAACCATTAACACATAAAATCATCAGCCCCAGAGTGGTTTGGGCTGGAAGGATCTCAGAGCTCATCTCATCCCACCCCTGCTCCTCCCTGGAGGAGAAAACCCCACAGGGTGCTGACAGCTGGCACTACAGAACATTCCCATGTCTGCATTTTTGGCCTCCAGACCAAGCAGCTCTGCCAGGGAATTTTGATTTTCAGCCTGCAGTAGCAGAAGGGCAAACCTTGGGAGTTCCCATTGCCCAATTCCATTATTTTATTATGTGAGTTTTGACATGAATAACTGTCTGGTTTGGCTGCCTGGATGGAGCTCTAAATTTTCATTGGAGGTGAAATCTCCCAGCTTCCCCCCTCTCCTGGAATTCTCCTTCCTCCTACAATCCAAGTGTCCTTTCAAGTTCTTCCTAATGGATTTAGTAAATGAATCAATTAGGCAGAGAGAGAACACTGAGGTGCTCCTGCATAGATGAGTATTTTATGTTTGATATACTGAGTCAGAGCTAAGTAATTATTGCCATTTAATATTTATTTAATGTATATGATGAGCTGCTGCAGCGAGGAGCTCATGGAATAAAACATCCTCTCCTGGTTTTCCCTGCAGCTCCTTCAGGAGGGGATGGCAGAGGGCAGGGAAGGAGATCTCCCTCAATGGAATGTGTGTGAGCACATCTGCAGCTGAAGCACATCTGCAGCTGGAGCACATCCCCACTGCCCTCCCCAGGGAACAGCTCCAGAGCTCCTGGGCTCCCTGACCTGAGAGCATGGAGCTGCTCCTGGGCTCCCTGGCCTGAGAGCATGGAGCTGCTCCTGGGCTCCCTGGCCTGAGAGCATGGAGCTGCTCCTGGGCTCCCTGGCCTGAGAGCATGGAGCTGCTCCTGGGCTCCCTGGCCTGAGAGCATGGAGCTGCTCCTGGGCTCCCTGGCCTGAGAGCATGGAGCTGCTCCTGGGCTCCCTGGCCTGAGAGCATGGAGCTGCTCCTGGGCTCCCTGGCCTGAGAGCATGGAGCTGCTCCTGGGCTCCCTGGCCTGAGAGCATGGAGCTGCTCCTGGGCTCCCTGGCCTGAGAGCATGGAGCTGCTCCTGGGCTCCCTGGCCTGAGAGCATGGAGCTGCTCCTGGGCTCCCTGGCCTGAGAGCATGGAGCTGCTCCTGGGCTCCCTGGCCTGAGAGCATGGAGCTGCTCCTGGGCTCCCTGGCCTGAGAGCATGGAGCTGCTCCTGGGCTCCCTGGCCTGAGAGCATGGAGCTGCTCCTGGGCTCCCTGGCCTGAGAGCATGGAGCTGCTCCTGGGCTCCCTGGCCTGAGAGCATGGAGCTGCTCCTGGGCTCCCTGGCCTGAGAGCATGGAGCTGCTCCTGGGCTCCCTGGCCTGAGAGCATGGAGCTGCTCCTGGGCTCCCTGGCCTGAGAGCATGGAGCTGCTCCTGGGCTCCCTGGCCTGAGAGCATGGAGCTGCTCCTGGGCTCCCTGGCCTGAGAGCATGGAGCTGCTCCTGGGCTCCCTGGCCTGAGAGCATGGAGCTGCTCCTGGGCTCCCTGGCCTGAGAGCATGGAGCTGCTCCTGGGCTCCCTGGCCTGAGAGCATGGAGCTGCTCCTGGGCTCCCTGGCCTGAGAGCATGGAGCTGCTCCTGGGCTCCCTGGCCTGAGAGCATGGAGCTGCTCCTGGGCTCCCTGGCCTGAGAGCATGGAGCTGCTCCTGGGCTCCCTGGCCTGAGAGCATGGAGCTGCTCCTGGGCTCCCTGGCCTGAGAGCATGGAGCTGCTCCTGGGCTCCCTGGCCTGAGAGCATGGAGCTGCTCCTGGGCTCCCTGGCCTGAGAGCATGGAGCTGCTCCTGGGCTCCCTGGCCTGAGAGCATGGAGCTGCTCCTGGGCTCCCTGGCCTGAGAGCATGGAGCTGCTCCTGGGCTCCCTGGCCTGAGAGCATGGAGCTGCTCCTGGGCTCCCTGGCCTGAGAGCATGGAGCTGCTCCTGGGCTCCCTGGCCTGAGAGCATGGAGCTGCTCCTGGGCTCCCTGGCCTGAGAGCATGGAGCTGCTCCTGGGCTCCCTGGCCTGAGAGCATGGAGCTGCTCCTGGGATTTGGGGAGTGGGAGTCACTGCAGGGATATGGGATGGGTGTTCTGGGATGGCCCTGGCACCTCTGCAGCCACAGGAGCAGCCACAGCTGTCACCTGAGTGCCACCCCTGGGTGCCAGGAAGGGCTCTGGCCTGCTGAGCACACAGGTGATGAGCACAGACTTTGTGAGGCTGCAGCAGCAGCTCTGGAGTGCCAGCAGGGAATCAGGGAATCACAGAAGAGTTCAGGCTGGAAAAGGCCTCAAAAATTCAGCTGCTTCCCAGGCCACCACTGCCCCATGTCCCCAAATCCCTGCAGGGATGGGCACTCTAAACCTCCCTGGGCACTGCCAAGGCCTGAGCTCCCTTTCCATGGGGAAATTCCTGCTGCTGCCCACCCTGAGCCTCCCCTGGCCCAGCCTGAGGCCGTTCCCTCTCCTCCTGTCCCTGTTCCCTGGGAGCAGATTCCAAATCCCCCCCGGCTGTCCCCTCCTGGCAGGGACTTGTGCAGAGCCACAAGGGCCCCTGAGCCTCCTTTGCTCCAGGCTCAGCCTTTCCCAGCTCCCTCAGGAATTCTCCAGCCCTTTCCCAGCTCCCTCAGGAATTCTCCAGCCCTTTCCCAGCTCCCTCAGCCCCTCCTGGGGCTCCATTCCCTTCCCTGGACACTTCTGGCACCCAAGGAGCCCTGAGGGGTTGCTCCACACAAAACACAGAGATGCCAGCAGAGGTGGGGAGACACAAACCCCCCAAATTCCACCCATCCCACCCCTCTGTGTCTCTGCTCCTCGTGCTGTTCCCACCCCAGCTCCCCTGCCCTGAATCCCAGGGCTCACCCTGGAGCTCAGGGCAGGGGTCCCATCCCTCCTGCACCCAAAGGCACCTCCTGGGTGGCCCAATCCTGCCCCCAGCTCCACAGGCAGCTCCAGGAGAAGCTCCCCCCTGCAAATCTTCCCCTAAATCATCTATTTTCTGCTGTGCCACAGGAGCACCTCCTTATCCCTCTTTTCCAATAACAATCTCGTTGTTCAGGGCGTTGAATTCTGAGGGTCATCCTTTCAGGTGGAAAATAGCACAGAAATCCATTTACTGCTCTGCAGGTCTATTATCATCAGCACTAACAGGAATTTCTCCTGTACACGACAACATTCCAGAATTACCTGGGGAGAGGCTCCAGCACGTCCTCAATTACAGGCACTGCACTCCCGTTCCTTCTGAGGAGCTTTGAAAAGAACACAGGGCTGGCTCATTGCCTTAATTGCTGGTTAATTTTCACAGCATATTTTCTGTCCCAGTCCATGATGCTGTGCCAGGAGGTGCAGGCTGTCAGGAGCACAGGTGATCCCACACCTCACACTTATTTAACCTCACACCACAGAACCACAGGGATTGTTCAGCCTGGAAAGCATCTCCAAGGTCAGAGCCCACCCTTTCCTTCCAGGCTCTCGGGTTTGGAAGTGCATTCCAAACTTCCAGCTGCAGTTTAAGGCACAAACTAAAACTTTTGATGCCTGGAAAACATTTAACCAGTAAAAAAAAAGTGAAATATTAAGTTTGTTGTCTGGTTGAGGAGCACCTTGAATTCATGCAGTTGGAAGGTTATTTCTCACCTGTGGCTGAGCTGCACCATGAGTGCCATTTCTTGGCTTGGCTGCAGCCTCCCCTCGATCTTCTCAGGAGATTTTGGCTCAGGTGCAGTAAATGGCCACTGAAAAGGCAAATTTTGGGGGAAAAAAACTTTTAGAGAGAGGCAAAACAAGCTGTTGTATCCTGTTAAGGTTCTGGCTTCTTTTTTTCCTTGCCAAGGTTGGGATTAATACATGGGAAATGTAGGTTCTAAGTTTGGACTTGGATATTATCTAATTTCTTATCTAATTTCTTACCTATTTACAGACTCACAAGGTGTGAACTCTAACTAGCAAGTTAGAGAAACAAAGGTAAAATGGAGAGCTTCTAACTCTGTCTGAGGTTATTTAAGTGATAATTACCCAATAACGAGGCGACACCTCTATAATTTATATTTCTGACCCAATAATGATCAAGTTTCCAGAATTCCAGCAGTCTCCCATCCTTGGAGGTGCTGGCACAGGGACCCAGGGCTGGGCTGTCCCTCACACCCAATTCCATGGCCCTCACAGCCAATTCCTTGGCCCTCACAGCCAATTCCATGGCCCTTGTCCCTCCAGCTCCCAGCCCAGCACCACTGTATGAGCAACTAGAAAGAAAAAGAAAATATTTTTGAAAACGACCTGGTCTGGAAACCTGGAGCTTCGGGCCTGGATCTAAAATGACTTTTAATTCTCCATCTCAGTCAGCAAAAAGCCAGATGAGATCTCTCGCTCTTAATTGGTTTGTGATGTTCTTCTCCTCACCAAATGCCTCTGAGGAGAGCTGGAGTGGAAAAAAGGGAATATCCAGAATATCTGTGCCAGATTCCTGCAGAGCCCGGGCCAGGGACACCTCCCTGGCATCTCCCACTCCAAACCCGCAGGAGAGCGCTGGGATGGGCAGCCAGACACCCTCGGGGGAGGAATTGCCTTTCCAAGGAGCTGCAAACACCTCCCTGATCCCTGGGATTATCCAGGGGGCTCCAGCCCCTCTCTGTTCCTGCATTCCCAGCAGGAACCCCAACAAGAGGCACTGGGAAGGTGGAGAAGGGAGGGGGCTCAGGATGGGGCTGGGATGAGGGGCACAAGATGGGAAGAAAAGTGACCATCCATCAGGATTTTAAAAAGGACAGGGAAAGGATTGTCTAGGAAATAGACAATTGCTCGTTAAATTAGAAAATAGATAATTGCTCATTAAAATAGAAAATAGACAATTGCTTGTTAAAATAGAAAACAGACCATTGCTTTTTAAAATAGAAAACAGACCATTGCTCGTTGCTGATCCGAGAAAAACCGGTTTAAGTAATGGGAAGGGTGAAAATGGAGCTAAAACCTGGTCCTGGCTGAAGGAGCAGCTGCCATTCCCTGTGAGCTGGGGAGGTCCCTGAGCACAAAAAACGCACCCAGCCCCTGGTGCTGACAGGGGAGGTGGCACTGACATCTCCTACCCGGGGTTCCAGTCAATACCACGCGGTTCCTTAACTAAGAAAGTAGAAAAATTCCCAATCAATAGCCGGGTCTTTAAACAATTAGCGCTGTCTCGGTGATTGGGCTCCGGCTGGGAGCAATCCCGGCCCTGCAGGGATTGATGGGCAGCTCCAGGCTGCCGAGAGATTTAATCAGGCCCTTGGAGGAAAACAGAAAATCAGCGCTGATCACATTTGCGGGAGGCAATGGAATGGCAGGAGTCGAAAATAAGGAAAACTTATTTCACTAACACAATCCGGTGTGAATCTCATAAAAACCATCCCTGCCTGTGGTAAGGGGGTTGGACTAGGTGGCCTTTAAAGGTCCTTTCCAGCCCCAAATATTGTATGATTCTAAGAGAATTAAGTAATATTCCTTCTACCACTTTTAGACTTGTGGCCAGGATTGCTAGGAATAAAAAATAAACATTGGATCTGCAGCAAAAACCTTTACTCGATGTTGTGCCCTGTAAGCAAATAAATAAGAAAAATAATAATTTTTAAAGATTGTCTTCAATAAAAATGAGAAGCTGCTCTTGGAATTCCAGCCCAGCCAGGAATTCCCAATTCCCAGTGTCCCAAATCCCATCCATCCCTGCCCTCGTTCAGCTTGATCCCATTCCCCCTTGTCCCATTTCTCCCAATCCTTGGAAAAAGTACCTCTCCCCCTTTCCTCTGCATCCCCTTTTAGCACTGGAATAAAGAATTAAAGACTGAGTATTCCCTGCTGTTTAAGAAGGAGACTGGGACCAGCCACATCCAAGGCACAGTGTCTGGAAGAGCTTTCCCTTGGGATGGGCAGAGGAGCTCCCACACCTTCCCCTGCTGCTCCTTTGTACCCCTGGGCACCTTTGGGTTTGTTCCCAGGTTTCTGGGAATGCTGAACAAAATGATGGGGACACATTCACGGTGGGGACAGGCCAGGGAAACCACCAGGCACAGGAATTCTGTTGGAATTGTCAGATTTAAGGAACACCACACAAAATTAAAGATGATGGGTTGGAACTGGATGATCCTCCAGGTCCCTTCCAACCCAAACCATTTTATGAGTCACAAGACTCTGTGATCATTATATTTTTTTTAACTAACAGCTCACATTACAATAGAAGCCTTGTTTACAAACCCCCTTTCCTTTGCAGGAGCTTCCAGCTATAAATCCCTGCAGTGAATCCCAAAGTTTACAGGAATAAATCCCTGGCAGTGCCCGGGGTGGCCAGGGCAGGACGGCTCCTCCTGCACCTGCTGGTTGCAAACACAGATTTGGGGTTTATTATCCTGGTGAGAAACCAAAATTCCATGTCAGCTTCTTTATTGGGCTGTAAAAAAAGCCTGTCATTAAGCAGCCCCAGCCTTCCTCTGCTTCCAAACAATCCCACTCAGAATTCAGAAATTAACTTCCAAAATGAGCTTCTGCAAAATAATCCCGTGCCCTGGGTGTGCCCTGGAATGTCATTAACTGCACACACAGCCACAGCCCCATGGAATCAAATCTCTGGGAGAAGTTTTGTCTGGCAGGGAATTGCCTGGCACCAGCTCCCATTTCCATTTTATACTCACGGTGACCTCTTCTCTCACATCATCCCTGAGGGAATCCCTGGAATCCACCCAGGGCCTGTGAATTTCCCCTTCTCTCCCTTTCACTGAGTCAATTACTGTCCCCAGCTTGGATGTGCATCCATGAGAATGTGCCAAGCTGGGAAATGGCAGAGTTTAACCCTGCTGGGGTTCCAGTGACATCCCAGCCCTGGGGGATTTCCTGGTGGAGCTCCTGGGAAGAGTTCCAGTTCCTGAGGTGAGCCAAAAAATCCCTGGAGATTCCCCACCACAGAGGTTCTCTGCTCTGGAGCCAGGCTGGGAGAGCTGGGAATGTTCCCCTGGAGAGGAGAAGGCTCCAGGGAGAGCTCAGAGCCCCTGGCAGGGCCTGAAGGGGCTCCAGGAGAGCTGGAGAGGGACTGGGGACAAGGGATGGAGGGACAGGACACAGGGAATGGCTTTGAGCTGGAAAAGGGGAGATTTGGGTGGGAGATTGGGAATTGGGAATTCCTGGCTGGGCTGGAACTCCCAGAGCAGCTGTGGCTGCCCCTGGATCCCTGGCAGTGCCCAAGGCCAGGTTGGACACTGGGGACAGCCTGGGACAGTGAGAGGTGTCCCTGCCAAGGATGAATTTCAGATGCTTCCCAACCCAAACCATTCCAGGATTCTGTGATTTCCTCATCCAAACCCCTCTAAAGGAGTCTCATTTCCATGCCTGGCTCAGCCTTTGGAAGCAGCACCAGGAACATTCCCTAGGGAACATTGTCCCAGCCCTGGATCCCTGGCAGGGCCCAAGGCCAGCTTGGATACCCTGGGACACTGGGATGTGTCTCTGGCATGGCTGGGGTGGATTGGGATGAGATTTAAATTCCCTTTAACCCAACCCATCCTGGGATTCTGTTCCTGCTCTGTTGTAAGGGCTGAAGCTGAGCAGAAAATGAGAATTTCCAGCCTGTCCAAGTGTTTTTGTCTGTGTTGGTAGAGCCCAAACAAACAGGAGCAGCTCCTGGCTGGAGCACTCTGTGCTCAGGAAAAACCCCACAGCCGGTGCTTTATTGGGCAATGAAGTCCCACACCATAAACCAGCCTGAACAGAAGAACTGGGCTAATTAGTAATTAAATTCTCCATAAGGAGGAAAAAAAAAAAAAAAAAAAAGATCATTTTTTCTACTGCTACTTCTGGGTATGGAACAATTTAGAGCCAAATCTGTCACCACATGAGCAAGGGCTGGGAGAGACCTGTGGGGAGCACCTGGTGCTTGTCCTCACCCTTCAGGAGCTACAAAACATCCCTGGGAACACAAACGAACAAAAAGTTAACTCCAGAAATCAGAGTCACGTGTTCAGTAGGATTGTAGTGCTCAGGAAGGGTTTGCAGGCAGGAACACAAACAGAATGAGGGTATAAAACATCTCCTGGCAGCCTGACAGGCTGGAGGAAACAAAGAGCTCTCCCTGACATGGCACCAGTGCTTTCGTACAGAGAATCCTGCCAGGCTCCATCCCTGCTCCTGAT
>WEIU01006565.1:155130-166000 GCA_013389925.1 Aegithalos caudatus | reverse complement strand
GGGATGGATGCTGGCTGTCCCCAATGTCCCAGGGCACAGGGGATGGATGCTGGCTGTCCCCAATGTCCCAGGGCACAGGGGATGGATGCTGGCTGTCCCCAATCCCTGGGGCACAGGCAGTGACTCCTGGTTGTCCCCAATCCCTGGGGCACAGCTCTGTCTGTGGCTGCCCCCACAGTGCTCCTCCCCCTGTCCCTCCTGGAAAAGCCATTTCCATCCCTCCCTCCAAACCCCACCAAGGAGAAAATCCCACCCCAAGGTGCTGCTGTGACATCAGAGCCACCAGGGCTGGGGGACCCCTCGGTCTCTTCAGCTTGAGTTACTCCCTGTGATCTAAAATCAGAAGAGAAGTGGTTATTTGTGTGGGTTTTTTTTTTTCCTTTAACCCACAAGAAATATTCTCCAAAACTCCCACAGCCTGGAAGTCAAAGAGCAAACTCCCTCAGCAGAGGTTTGCAGAACTTCTCTGGGCCATTTACAGCACCAGGTTTGATTTCCCACAGCCCAGATCACAGCCCAGCCACTGGCTGCACAATTCCCTCTGCTCTGCCTTCAGCTTTGTCGTGGAGAAATATGGGATGGGAGGAAAATAGGGCACTGTTAACTCCAACAGCTCCTTGAGGGAGCAGAGGGATTCTGGTTTGTCAGCAAAAACCTTGACAGCAAATCCAAAGCTGTCAGAGTCACGTGACTAATCCAGATTAATTCACCCACCGAATTTATTATGGCAAGATAATTAAAGGAAATTATCATGACAAGATAATTAAGGGGAGAAGCATTGCGTGTACTATCAGAGAAGCCTCAGGACACACTTTTGCTAATTTATATCTTGATCTGTGTTCTAGCCCACATTATCTGTCAGATATTACAGTCCACACAAGAGTGCTTTGGGAATTATGGAGTTAAGGAGAACTCCCTGCTCCGACACAAAGCACACCTCCCGTAAATAAAGGAACATTAGCAGACATCCCTGCAGCACTGATGGATTATTTATAGCTGCTTTAACAAGGCACTGGATAAATACCTCTAAGTGGCTCTTTCTGAGTGGGAGATACCACATCAAATGTGAATTGAAGGCGCTGGGGGGTTTTGAGGTGGATTTCAAAGGACAAAACGTTCTGAAGCTCAGAAATTTGCTGCCAAACCCTCAAATTTTAGTTTTCCTCCTGCTCTGAGTCGCTCAGTGCAGCAGCAGGAGTTTCAGGGGGGCTGCTGAGATCCTGATCCAGAGGGATGCAGCCAACCCCAGCTGTGCTCTGCTCCTGAGCCACTTCAGCACCGTGCAGCTCCCCTTGCCCTGATCTCCCTGCACAGACCCCCTGAAGCCAGCCCTGTGCAGCAGGCAGAGCTGCACCCGTGCTGACAGAAACCCTAAACCCCCTGAGGGTCTGAGGTGCTGCTGCAGGGGTGCCAGCAAGCACTGGATGAGGTTTTTGTTCATTAAACAGCAGAGCAGCCACAGCTCTCCCTGCCCAGCACATTCCAGGGGTCCCCAGCACAGGGATTGAGCCAGAGCCCCCCAGGCTCTGCTCCCACATCCCTGGAGTGGCCCAGCACAGGGAATCACAGCTCAGAGTGGCCCAAAAGAGCTTGGGGCTCACACAGGAAAGAAAATCAGCTGTAATACCTGTGCAAAAAATCTGATTTCTTCCTTCTCATTTCTGCTGAGGGGTTTTTGTTTGGGATTTTTCATCTCTCTGCAGATCAGCAGAGGTGTTGCCTTAGTGAGAGGTTTTTAGAATCCTGGAATGGTTTGGGTTGGAAGGGCCCTTAAAGTTCACACCATTCTTACTACCCCAGATTTTCTTCTCACACTTTTAACCTGTGAAAAATGAGGGTCACTTTCTTAGAAGAATTTATAAATTTAATAAAAAATAAAAAATAGAGAATTAGGAGACAGCAAATAAAGCACCAACAGTTTCTGGGTTGAGGGTGCCTGGCCCCAAGGCAGCCCCCAGCCCTCACCCTTCAGATCCTTTGTTTCCAGGATCTCTGTGTCACACATCCCACAGACCCTAAGGCAGGATCCAAACTCTCTTTTTGGGGATCATTTCTGTGCTCAGTTCCAGCTCCCCCCAATCATTTTATCTGCTGGATCCATCTGGGGGGCTCCACTCTGATATCACAGCTCCCAGAAACTCTTCTCTCCAGGTTTCTCCATCTCCATTGGGATGAGATTCCTGAGAACAGAGGTTCCATTCACTGCCCTGCCCCTCTGACCGCAAGGAAGGTTAAACACAACGAGGCAGATTGGCCCAAGAAGCAGAAGGATTAAAAGAGATCAAGCTTAGAAGGATAGAATGATTCTGTCTTCATGTCCACAGGAAAGGGAAAACAACTGCTCCAGAGGAGCTGAACACGGGCAAGTTTCCATCCAGAATGGATCCACACAGCCAGGAGAGAGCCAGGGAAAAAGGGATTTTCCAGCTGCAGCACTGACAGATGCTCAGAGCAAAGCCAGGGGAGCTGCACAGCCTGCAGGATAAGGAATGCAGGCTGCAGGATAAGGAATGCAGGCTGCACAGGCTGCAGGATAAGGAATGCAGGCTGCACAGGCTGCAGGATAAGGAATGTAGGCTGCAGGATAAGGAATGCAGGCTGCAGGATAAGGAATGCAGGCTGCACAGGCTGCAGGACAAGGAATGCAGGCTGGGCAGGCTGCAGGGATTCTGCATTTCACTGCTGCAAAGGGAGCCTGGCAAGGGGAAATCACCTGGGGACAGAACAAAGATGCAATAATGCCACACCCTTACCTTGGCAAGGGAGTGACAGAGAGCAGGGGTAATAATCGTTATTAACAGACACTTGGTCGTTTTATCCTCATGTTCTTCACGTTTCTCCTTTGTTATTTAAACTTTACTTTTTCTCCTTTGTTATTTAAACTTTACTTAGAACCAGGGATGGTTCCAAGAGTCCCACGAGCAGTGAGCTGCCTTTGATCAGCTCCAGCACACACTGAGGGATGCAGTTGCACATTTCTGCTGAGCCCAGCCTGCTCTCAGCCCCACCAGGGCTCAGCACACTCAGGGTGGCCAGCAGCCTCCCAGAAACGGCTTGTAAAAATGAGCAAGACACTGACTGCAGGTGTTGTAAAAAGCAGAAATGTTTTAATTAAAGAGAAAATAACAAATTGCACAGAAGAAAAGAACCCAAGCCCTGCCCAGAGCAGGGAGGTCCCTGGCACTGCTCAGACACCCCCAGAGCCCCGGGAATCTCCGGGCTCTCTCGGAGCACTCCAGGATCCAGGAGGGGTTTTTGGCTGTGCCCAACTCCAGCCCAGCAACGATCACCAGTGCCCATCTCCCCAGGGATTTGGAAGTGCTGATTTCCCTAAATAACCCCTGAATGACCCAGAAACAAAACAGCAGGAGATGCCAGGAGCAGCTCTTCAAAGGGGAACAGCTCCCAGGGCAGGAATGGGAGAGCTCCTGCTGGGATACCTCCAGGAAAACCTCACAGCTGTCAGGTCAGGCTGGGCAGGGCTTGGAAAATCACAGCCTGGGCCAGTGCAAAATGTCCCTGCCCTGGCTCTGGGGTCCCTGCCCTGGCTCTGGGGTCCCTGCCCTGGCTCTGGGGTCCCTCCCCAGCCACAGCAGCCTGGGGGGAAGCAGAGCTGACAGAGTTCAGCACTGCCAGGCAGGAGCAGTCTCTGGTACCTTTGATATCCACACAATTCAGGAGCCCAGGACAGACTCCTCTCTTCCCTGTCTCCTCCTCCCCAGGCTGCAGGAACAGCTGCTTTTCCACCAGCCAGCCTCTTGCTAAGTGAAGCAATTTTTAGCTGTACTTTTCACCCAGTGTGTCCTAATTGCCAGAGAAAACAGCCTCTTACAGCTTGTTTTATTCCTGCCATCTATTAATTTGTTCTTAAAAGCCAAGCTCTTGCTGAGGTGCCTCTCCTGCACATCACAGCTCTCACTTTAATGTGGAGATGGGATCAGCTGTGGTTCCATGGGAGCTTCCCAGGGCATCCCAGGGCTGTCCCCACCCTTGGAGCAGCCTGGGACAGTGGAGGGTGTCCCTGGCCTTGCCAGGGGTGGGATGGATGGGCTTTCATTCCCCTCCCAGCCCAAAGCACTCCAGGATTCCATGAGTTGAGCATCTCCTCCCCCAGCACCAGCAGATCTCCTGGTGACCAGGCAGAGCTGTCAGGGCATGGCTCTGATGGCTCTTTGTGCTCCTTGCAGGAACACACTGATCAGGACAGCTTTAGATAAGGGCAGGTACAAAACTGTGGACAGGAACAGGGAAATTCACTCCTGGTCAGAGCAGCAGGGGCCCAGAACTGCCCCCCTTCCACACACCCTGAGCAGCCTCTCCTCATCAGGGACAAATAATCAGGGATCAGAGCAGACAGGGGGATGGACTGCACAAGTTCAGGCTGCACAGGGAGGGAACTGCAGCTCTGTCAGCACTGGGAGATCAGGGATGGAGCCAGAAAGGAAAAGTTTCCTGCTGCTCCCAGCCCCTCATCTTGGAAAGGGAGGGGGAAGGTAACAAATGAGAAGCCAGACTTGCCAATATATCATGCAGTATTTAGTATTAGCCAAATTATTAATTTGGTCAGTAAAAGGGTGGGCATTTGGCAGCTCTGGGTGTGTGAGGGATCTCCAGCCCAAGCAAGGCACAAATCAGTTTTTGGACAGTGCTCTCCTTATTCCGTGCTCTGAAGCTGTTTTACACCACAAGAACACAAGAACTCTGATATCAGAATGCTAAAAATTATTCCTTTATTTTGGGATGGTTCTCCCTTCTGTACTATTTTACACAGACCAAAACTGAAACTTTTAAATCTGAAATTAATGGGTTGAAGTTGCACTTTAAATCACTTGGGGGTGCTCCCTTCCCCAAACCAGGGATTTACAAATGTTACCCCTCCCCTTCCTAGTGACACCTGTAGAATCAGAATTGCCACTTTTCTTCCAGAGAAGGTTTGGTGGCTTTGCCTGCCTCATTTGTACCTGGCAGAACCATGAGAGGACAATGTTGGCCATAACTTGACCAAAAATGCTGACTGGGGGAGGTGGGAGAGAAAAACAGATTGTTTGTTTGTTTTGGTGATGAACATTGCTGGAACCAAGGGGAAAATCCTGATACAAGCAAGGGGAGGGGTGATTTTAATCTAAAAGTTTAAAAAGTGGAGAGGTTTAGATGAGATATTGGGGAGAAATCCTTTCCCTGCTGCTGTTTTCCCATCCCTGGCAGTGCCCAAGGCCAGGTTGGACATTGGGGACAGCCTGGGACAGTGGGAGGTGTCCCTGCCATGGCTGGGGTGGGATGGGGGGGATTTCAGGTCCCTTTAACCCAAACCATCCCAGGATTTTCCAAACCCCCCAAACCCAGAGCTCAGTCCCCAGAGCCCCTCCAGGAGGGCTTTGCACAAACCCCTCTGCACTGCAGGCTCTCCAGCCCATGGCTTTGGCACCCCCCAGATTAATTTGGGTGCAAAGTGCTGGTTTTAATTGTATCAGCCCCTGCAGGATGCAGGTTCCCCAGGGAATGGAGGCACCAACACATCACACTCCAGACAAAAATTAATGACCCCAGCAAACGCTCCCTGGTGCACCCTAAAGCAGAACTGGCCATATTTATAAATGAAAACTGAGCATTTCCAAACCTCCTGCTGGCAGCAGCTCTACTGAGGCAGGAATTGCTGAAAGCCCAAAAACACAACAAACTTTCCCCCTCAAAAAAAAAAAAAAACCACAAAACAACAAAACAACAAAACAAAACAAAAAACAAAACACAGAACCCAAGAAAACAACAGCCCTGGCAAAGAGATTTTCTTCTTTATCAGTTTCACTCCTGATAAATGACTGATGTAAGTTGGTATTACCAGGCTGGCAGCAGACTTGTTATTTCTGAACTTGTTCTCAAGATACAGGATAATACATTGTGGATATTGATGTTCTGTTGACAATCCTTTGACCTTGCAAAAATTTCATGGAAGACAAATGCACAGGCCATGGACTGAGCTGCAATATTTTTTTAATGACAGGCCAGAGAAGATTGAAGGAGAAGTTCCCAGCCCTGGATCAATCATTATTTCTCACTGCCTTCACAGCCCAGAAGAAGTGCTTGATAAATGACAGCATTTTCAAATTCACCCCATCAAAATTTAGCCTGCAAGTCCTAATGTCAGAATGCCACGCTTGTACACGTTGTTTTGACAAGGAAAATCCTGGGGTTTGCAGGATCTGCTTCAGCAGAATGAGATTCCTTGGAGCTGGGGGAGAGCAAAGGGAGAGCAGGGCCTGGATTTGGGAGCTTCTCCTAGCCAGGGAAGTGCTGGTGCTGCAAAAAAACCAGGAATGCTGAGCTGGATCAGCTGGGATCTGCTGAGAGCCTCAGAACCCGGGGTGGGCTCCAGGCAGGGACCTCCACCCCCAGCCCAGCCCCTGCCATGGGGGGACCCCTCCCACATCCCAGGATCTCCCCCTGGGCTGGGGAATTCCTGATGTCAAATGACAGGGACACAAGGGAGGGCTTTGCACAGCACTGGAATTGCTAAAAACACCAAAACCAACCCGAACTCCCCAAAAATAAACAGCAGAAAGAAGTGCCCTGCTCTGGTTAATGCAGAATAATTGAACAGAAGTGACACAAATCAAATCCCAGACTGTGACAGGACACAGGGAATGGCTCCCGCTGCCAGAGGGCAGGGATGGGTGGGAGATTGAAAATTGGGAATTCCTGTCTGGGCTGGAATTGCCAGAGCAGCTGTGGCTGCCCCTGGATCCCTGGCAGTGCCCAAGGCCAGGTTGGACATTGGGGACAGCCTGGGACAGTGGGAGGTGTCCCTGTCCATGGCAGGGGTGGCACTTCCACAGAATCATCCCACAGAACCATCCCAAAGAAAATTCTACAGAACAATCCCATAGAATCATCCCACAAAACCACCCACAGAACAATCCCAAAGAACCACCTTAAAGATCCATCCCACAGAACAATCCCAAAGAAAATCCTACAGAATCATCCAACAGAACCACCCCAGAGAGCCATTCCACAGAACAATCCCAAAGAAAATCCCACAAAACAATCCCAAAGAACCATCCCGAAGAAAACCCCACAAAACAAACCCACAGATCCACCCCACAGAATCTGCTGCATAGGCAGGAGGGCAGGACCAGCTCAGGGAGCTACTGCCTGAAAAGTATTAAAAAAATACCCAAAAGTATTTTTAATTTTGAATATTTTATGTTTTGGGAAACTACTGGAGTTCCCAGGCCTGGAGAGGAGGGAGAAGGGGGAGAAGGAGCCCCTGGGAACCAGGAGATCCCTGGGTTTCTCCCTCCAGCCAGGAGATCCACTCTGCAGTCACTTGACATCCCCAGCACTGCAGCACACATTGAATTTCCTTCTGCAACAAAAGCAAGGGACAAAGGCTGGGGAAAAATGGAAAAATTGATCTACAGTCACAGCTCTGCACGCTGCCCTGCTTTAAAAGTTATGGTGGCAATCACAGGAATATGTGTAAGGCTTAGCAATGGTGAATTCCCTGAAGATCTTCAAAGGGTTTTGCCCTTGGTGTTGGGAAATCAGGGAGAGGGCAGGGCAGGGATCTGGAATTACTGACAGCACGGAGATGGATAAATCCAGGGATTTGTGTGGTGCCAGCAACACTTCCCACCATACCAACAGGTTACAGAAGGTAATTCTGAATTTTCTCACTGGGAACAGGAGGCTTTGACCCTGCTGTGTTCCCACAGAAAAGCTGGAATTGGATTTTTCAAACCAAATCTGACATTTGGATTTTCAAACCAGAGCTGGAATTAGATTTTCAAACCAAAGCTGGAATTAGATTTTTCAAGCCAAAGATGGCACTGGATGTTCAAACCAGAGCTGGAATCAGATTTTCCAACCAAAGCTGGTATTGGATTTTGAAACCAAAGCTGGCACTGGATTTTCAACCAAATCTGACATTTGGATATTTCAAACCAAAGCTGGCACTGGATTTTTCAAACCAAAGCTGGCACTGGATTTTCAAACCAAAGCTGGCACTGGATTTTCCAACCAAAGCTGGCACTGGATTTTTCAGGCCAAAACTGACATTTGTTTTCTCAAAGCAAAGCTCTCAAGCTGCCCAGGAAATGCTCAGTGCCCACAGGAAAATGATCCTATCCTTGTTCTGCACTTCACAGAACTCCCAGGAGTTCCCCCCCATGCCCTCAGCAGCTCCTCAGCACTGCCAGCTTTGGGAATGCTCTGGGGACACCCAGCTTTGGGGATGCTCTGGGGACACCCAGCTTTGGGAATGCTCTGGGGACACCCAGCTTTGGGAATGCTCTGGGGACACGCAGCTTTGGGGATGCTCTGGGGACACCCAGCTTTGGGAATGCACACCCAGCTTTGGGAATGCACACCCAGCTTTGGGAATACACACCCAGCTTTGGGGATGCTCTGGGGACACTCAGCTTTGGGGACAGACAGCATTGGGGACAGCTTTGGGGACACTCAGGTTTAAGGACACTCAGGTTTAAGAATAGTCAGGTTTGAGAATAGGTTTGGGAGCAGTCAGATTTAGGGACACGGGTTTAAGGTGTGACTGTCCTGGGGCTGCTCTCAGTTTGGAAACGCAGATTTCCATCCCAAATCAATGGGAATGGGAAGGGTGGGACAGTCCTGGAGCTGCTCTCAGCTAGGGGAATGCAGATTTCCATCCCAAATCAGTGGGAATGGGAAATGTAGGTTTCCATCCCAAATCAATGGGAATGGGAAGGGTGGGACAGTCCTGGGGCTGCTCTCAGCTCAGGACATGCAGATTTCCATCCCAAATCAGTGGAATGGGAAGGGTGGGACAGTCCTGGAGCTGCTCTCAGTTTGGAAATGCAGATTTCTACCAGTGGGCATGGGAAGGGTGGGACAGTCCTGGAGCTGCTCTCAGCTAGGGGAATGCAGATTTCCATCCCAAATCACTGGACATGGGAAGGGTGGGACAGTCCTGGGGCTGCTCTCAGCTCAGGACATGCAGAGATGCACAAGGAAGCTCCAGGACAGGGATAGAGAGGGGAGGGATAAGGAACAGGCTCTGGATCTGGACTGCCCCACCTGCAGAGTGAAAACGTGGCTGCACTTTCATGCACCTACTTTAAATTTAAATAATTAAAAAGTCCTTGAGCCCTGGCCATTCCTGAGTGGAGCCAGGCACAGAAACATTCCCGTTCCATATGGACACATCATCCCTTTCCCCACCGAACTGCCTGCCAGGGGTTAACCCCTGCTGTGCCAGGCGCAGCTCTGGGACCAGCAGGTGGCACAAAAGCCAAGTCCTGCCGTGCACAGGCACCCCCTGCACCGCCCCCGAGTTCCCTCTGGATAATCCCGCCCAGATCCAGCCTCTGGCCTCGGGAAATCTCCTTCCCCCTGTCAGAGGGATTCGATTTTTGTGAGATTGTGTTCAAAAGTAATAAAGGACAAAAGGCTGAGCTGAGTCCAGGCTGTGAAGGGGCTCCCTGACCTCTGTGACATTGCAGGGCATAATTCATGGAATAGAACAGAATCCCAGGATCCCTGAGGTTGGAAAACTCCCAGCTGTGCTGATCCCCACCCTGTCCCCAGAGCTCTGAGTGCCACCTCCAGGAATTCCTGGGACACCTCCAGGGATGGGCACTCCAAACCTCCCTGGGCACTGCCAAGGTCTGAGCTCCCTTTCCATGGGGAAATTCCTGCTGCTGCCCACCCTGAGCCGCCCCTGGCCCAGCCTGAGGCCGTTCCCTCGTGTCCTGCTGAAATCCAGGAGGTGATGGACGAGCAAGGCCTGGGCTGGAGCTGCAGCCACGGACACCTGGCCCTGCACAGAGGAGCCCAGCCCTGCTGCAGGATCCAGCTCTCCTGCAGATCCAGCTCTCCTGCAGGATCCAGCTCTCCTGACCAGCTCTCCTGCAGGATCCAGCTCCCCTGCAGATCCAGCTCCCCTGCAGATCCAGCTCTCCTGCAGGATCCAGCTCTCCTGCCCAGCTCTCCTGCAGGATCCAGCTCCCCTGCAGATCCAGCTCTCCTGCAGGATCCAGCTCTCCTGCCCAGCTCTCCTGCAGGATCCAGCTCTCCCGCCCAGCTCTCCTGCAGGATCCAGCTCTCCTCACCGCTACACTTTGCTGTTCCTTCAGCTCTGCCCAAGCCACGTCACAGAATCCCAGAATGGCTGGGCTGGAAGGAACATTAAATCTCATTTTGTTCCACCCCTCCCTGGGCAGGGAACACCTCCCACTCCCCCAGGCTGCTCAAATCTGGGATATTAATTATCCCTGTACAACATCATCAGATCTCTAAGTGGGTTTAAGGAGAAATGTTATCACACTTCTGTGTTTGATGTATTTGACGTATTTAGAACAAACAAAAGGTCAGGTCTGAGAGCCCAGGCAGAGAGATTTCATTTCTCATTATCCTCAATGCTTTAATGACCCCGGCGATTTCTCAGGTTTAACAACACAAAGGAGACGCGTCCTTGGGGCAGGCTCCACATCTCAGAGCCATCAGCTGGGAATTGAGGCGTCAGGAGGAGCAAACACACAACAAAATGTATTTATGGGGCTCCTCACCAGCCAGCTCCTTAGCGAGCCTGCTCTCCTTCAGCGCTGAGGAGCTGTCAGCAGCCTGACAAAAACCCGAAAAAAAACCGAAAAAAACCCGGAACGGCGGGATAAATGGAAATGGGAACACCTCGGGGCACGGGGAGATCCAAACCGGGAAAGAGAGATGGGCAAAGGTGGAACAGCCAAGGGGACAGCCGGGCTGTGACAGCCACCCCGGGGGGACAGCCAGTCTGGGCAGTGTCACAGGGACAGGCAGGGGACAGCCAGGGTACAGCCAGGGATAGGGAGGGACAGCCAGGCTGGGCAGTGTCACAGGGACAGCCAGGGGACAGCCAGGG
>WEIU01006565.1:133480-146651 GCA_013389925.1 Aegithalos caudatus | reverse complement strand
GGGCACTGAGGGGATTTGGGATCTGGGGCACTGAGGGGATTTGGGGTCTGGGCACTGAGGGGATTTGGGATCTGGGGCACTGAGGGGATTTGGGGTTTGAGCACTCAATGGGAGATTAATATTGTGGCGTCCTTCGGAAGAAACAGCCTGAGGAGGGGAACAGGGCTTGCTGTGAGAGCAGAAGAAGAAAATTCCTTTCTTCCCTTTAATTTTTATACATTTGTCACCTCAAACCCCATGGGAGCCGCTGACGACGGCAATCTGAAAATCAAAACTGGACTTTTTGCCTTAAAAGCCATTCTCTCATTAAAACAGGAATTAATTCAGGGAAGTTTATGGCTGGGCTCAAGCTGCAGCTCCTTCTGGCTCCATTATTGACTGATGTGCTGCATGTGGAGCCGCGGGACTGAGGGGCTGAGCTCCCTGCAATAAATATTGAAGGCTATTTAAATGGGAAAGGGAAGCACAATTCCACTGCTTTGTGTTCATATAAGCAGGGGCTGAAATGAAATTACTGCTCCTGGAGATGAAAGAAGTTAAAATCTGCTCGTGTTGTTTTTTTACCCTTAGGTTTAAAAAGGCAAATAAATATGTAAACAAATAAATCAAGAATATTAAATCTCATCTAATCGTCTTTAACCACAAAATCTACAAATATGTTTCTTATTCTGCAGCTGAAAGTGTCAGGAACACGGATCTTTCCCATGGAAAGCTTTTCCTCTTGGATAAGTGCTCAGAACCTGAATTGAATTAGTGCTAATAAGACCAACTTTCTTTTTCAAATCCAGATTATGACCTACAATATCCTAAATTGTCCTTACTTGTTCCCTGTGATACCAAACCTTAATTTCCCCATTTTCTGCCGAAGTCCTCCCTGGAAAATAACCAAAAAGTGAGCATGGCTGTTGTTAGAGTCCTGGAAACTGAGAATTTGAGGTTTTAGTGTACGGTAACACGTGTGAGTCAAGATGGAGAATTTTGGGTGTTGTCTTTGTCCTCCTTCCTTCTTCCTCATGGCCTGGGGTGCTTTTCTGTAACTGGGTGAAAAAAATCCACATTGCAGGCCTGGGGTGGTCATTATTGGGTCAGAAATATAAATAACAGAGGTGTCAGCTCGTTATTGGGTGATTATCACCTAAATAACCGCGGACAGAGTAAGAAGCTCTCCATTTTCCCTTTGTTTTCCTAGCACGATAGAGCTCAGGGCTGTGACTCTGTAAATAGGAAACAGCAAGCATCCAAGTCTGAACTCGACATCCGAGTTTGCCGTGTTATTCATCCTGACCTGGGCAAAGAAGAAGTCACAGGCTGTGGTTCTGGGCACTTTATAACAGCCCAGGGGAAAATTCCAGCCCTTTCTGTCCCTCCTCAGCCTCTCCAGGCAGGGCTGGGAAGTGAGCAGGGCTTCTCCTGTGTGCTGAGAGCTGGGAATCCTCTGCTGGAGCAGGAGCAGCATCCCCACCTGCCCTCCCTCCTTGGGACCAGTTTTAGCAGGGCTGGACAAAGGGCAGCGCTAAGGCCGAGCCTAAAGCAGCTCTTCCATGGCTCCGAGCTATTGGGCATCCCTCGGCAGGGAAATTCCTGTAAATTCCCATTTCAGTATTCCCGAGGGCGTTTCTGCCCTTCCCGCTGAGCCCCGAGGGGAGGCGATTAATGCCCGGGGGTGATTAATGATGCCCGGGGGTGATTGATTAATGCCCGGGGTGATTAATGATGCTCGGAGGTGCTTAATTAACGCCCGGGGGTGATTAACGCCGGGCTAATTGTGCCAGCCCAGCCTGCGGGGCACAGAGCTCCTGCAGCTCTGCCATTCCCTCTGTCCCTGCCGGGTACCAAACCACCCCAAATTCCCAAAATCCGCCACTGAGGCTGTTTGCTCCTCCCGGTGTCTGCAGCACCCCTGAACTCGCTCTCCCTTTGTTTCCAAAGCCCTGCCCAGCTTTCCCCAGCCCTGGGATTTGCTGCCCCAGCCTTCTCCCGGTTCTGTGCTCCTCAATCCACCCACAAACCCTGAGAGCCCTGAGGAGCTGCCCTGCTGGGGTGTCCTGCTCATGGTAGGGCTTCTGTGGGAATTCCAGGCACAGGAAATCCTCAGAACCTCGTGGATGCGGGCCCAAACACAGGAATGAATTCAGGGTTCCACCTGGGACCTTGGAACAGGATAAGCCAGAATGTGGGTTTGTTGTAGCCCTGCTTCCATGCCTGAGGTGTTCTGGTTTCTGGAATCCTTTTCCCAGGGCAGTTCTGCAAACAGCAGGAATGTTTCTGTACCTGTCCCTGTGTTATCCATCCCTTCTCACAGGAGGGAATTCTCCCTGGTGTCCCTCTGGTGTGAGCAATGTGACTGCAGAGGTTTTGCCTTTGTTTCACCAACCAAGCTGCTCTGTGTACAATGGAATAGAAGGGAGAGACATCCCTAAATAAAGAACTCAATTTTACCTTTGTAAATCTCAGAGTCTGTGTGGTTGTGGTACAAAACAGTGTCAGGTTTTTAGTTTAGATATAAACATATTAATCTAGGTAGTGGAAAGATTTAGGGGTTTAAAGTTTGGATATGGAAGTAGTTCCAGAAATAGTGAAAAGGTTTTAAGGTGTAACAAGTGTTTTTTTGTGTCATTATATGATTGGTTAAGAAAGTCCACACTGCAGCAATAATGCACAAGCCAAATTAATTAGGTGTTGGTGTGAAAATAGAAACAATCTGCGTGGCAGTGGATTATTGGCTGATAAACTTTTAAAACCCCTGTAACCTGTGCCCTTGTGAGCACTGACCATGGACAGCTGGACTCCAGCTCATGTGCTGAAGATGTTCTCACTCCTTCCTGGCAATAAATGGTGTATCCCTCAGTGCTCCTGCCTCTCCTGTGCAAGCCCAGCAGGGCTGGAATGAGCTGGGATTTCAGGTCCTTCCCAGCCTGCAATTCCATGAAAACTCCAGCCACTCTCTCCTGGCAGCATCCCACTGGAGATGGAGCTCTCTCCTTTCTCTGCAGGAATCAAACACATTCCAGCAGTTTTAGGCTGTTCCCCCCTTCCAGTTCCCAGCCAGCCCAGCTCTGCTCTGTACCTGCAGGTGTTCCTCTCTACAATCCCACAAAAGCAAGGGATGCAAATGGCTGCTCCCTTTAAACAAGCAGGAATTCAGGAATTCATGGCATGCTCACCCAAAGGTCTGTCTGGAGATCACAGAGCAACATTCCCAGGGCATAGGAGAGTCCCCATCCCTGGAAGTGTGCTCACCCACCCAAAAGGTCTGTCTGGAGATCACAGAGCAGCATTCCTCATCCCAGAGGAGTCCCCATCCCTGGCAGTGTGCCCACACCCCAAAAGGTCTGTCTGGAGATCCCAGAGCAGCATTCCCAGGGCAGCAGGGAGTCCCCATCCTTGCAGGTGTGCCCACACCCCAAAGATCTATCTGGAGATCCCAGGGCAGCATTCCCCACCCCTGGGCAGTCCCCATCCCTGGAGGGGCTCGAAGGAGCTGGCTCCCAGCAGACAGGGTGGTGTGAGATCCAAGTGATTCTGTTATTCCTCACCTGGACCCCAACCTGCTCCTGGGAATGTCTCTAAATCTGATTTTCCCAAGCTGCAGCCCCCTGGGAAATCCCAACCCCCCAGTTACCCTTGGAATCCTTTATCCCTTCAATTCCTACACCCCAAGGGGAGAGCTTCAGCTGGAGTGGGGATGGACAAACACTGCTGGAGTGTTTGGGAACAGACAGGGATTATTTCCCAAGAGTTTCCCTGTGCCTTTCCTTGAGCTCTGCTGCATTTGCTATTCCAACACTCCTGGTTTCTGTGGAGAGAATCGTCCTCTTAATTAACTCTCTGCTCAGGCTGGGCCACTCCACACCCAGGCAATTCCTGCTCCTGCTTTTTCCTTCCTGAGCCAGCAGAGAGGCAGAATTCTCAGGGAAAGTGACTAAAATGTCCCAGACATTGCTGTTCCCTTTCCAGCAGCATCTCCTGCTCCAGGTTCCCTCAAATCCATCCTCATCCAAGCTCTGTGCCCCTGATTCCCTCAGCTCTGTTCTGGAATTCTCCTGGAGTTTTCCCCATTCCAAGTTTTCCAGCTTTATGACGTTGTTTCATTTGAATCTTCCCAGGAAGCTGATGAAGCTCCTGGGATAGGCATCCAGAACTGCCTGGATGGGCTGGGGAGGGGAAGCTCTTCCCAGTTTATAAATTCCAGATATTGGCAGTAAACCCTTCCCTCTCCGGGCATTAAACCTCTCCAGCTGCCCAGTGAATTCCAAATCAGAAAGTTATGAATACAGAAATGAGGTTTCCATAAGTGTCAAATATGATTCCCATAAACCCTGACCACTGGGCCGCTGTATTTTGGGGGGAAAAAAAAAAAAATCACTTTTCTGGAGCTTCTTTGACCTTCAGCCACACACAGGGAGATATAAAGCTGGCATTTCACTTCTGCCTCGAATGAGCCACATAAAATTATTAAGCTCGATGAAAAACTTTCCTTCTTTGGCAGTCAGCAGGATAAAATAGAAATTCAAATAGAAAAAAACAGGCAATTACATACTACAGGCAATTTTCACACAGTATTTACGTGGCACCAAGTTCATAAAACCATGTAGCAGGCATTTCCTTGTCATGCTGAGCTCCAGGTGATGGAGATAAAACAATTCCAGCAGCAGCCCTGCACTCTGGCATAAATTAGTTAAAATAATTTGCCTCCATGCACTACAAAACATGAGCATTGAGTAGAAAAGTCTATTAAAAATTGATACAGTATTTCCTGGCTGAGCTTTACATGAATTATAATCATATCAGGAGATCCTTGCTGATAATGCTGTGATGCAAATTCGGGGCTGACTCATCTGGAACGTGGAGGGGCTGAGAGCTCTGGGTGATTATTGCAGTGTTCAGTTGTGATTATTGCAGAGTTCAGTTGTGATTCTGGGTGATTATTGCAGAGTTCAGGTGTGATTCTTGGTGATTATTGCAGAGTTCAGGTGTGATTCAGTTGTGATTATGCAGTGTTCAGTTGTGATTCTGGGTGATTATTGCAGTGTTCAGGGCTGTGATTCTGGGTGATTATTGCAGTGTCCAGGGCTGTGATTCTGGGTGATTATTGCAGTGTTCAGTTGTGATTCTGAGTGATTATTGCAGTGTTCAGTTGTGATTCTGGGTGATTATTGCAGAGTTCAGGTGTGATTCTTGGTGATTATTGCAGAGTTCAGTTGTGATTATGCAGTGTTCAGTTGTGATTCTGGGTGATTATTGCAGCGTTCAGGTGTGATTCTGGGTGATTATTGCAGTGTTCAGTTGTGATTCTGGGTGATTACTGCAGTGTTCAGGGCTGTGATTCTGGGTGATTATTGCAGTGTTCAGTTGTGATGATTGCAGTGTTCAGGAGCTGAATGTTTCCTTCCCATCCCAAATGGGACCAACATTTGGACAAATACAGGCTCTGGAATGTGGATTTGATTTCCTGGGCCGGGGCTGTAGGTGGACTTCCATTAAAACATTCATGATTTACATGTTAGCAGCTCCAATTAATTGCCATCCATAATTAATGTGCCCGGAGGAAAGCAGCTATTTTATAAACATGGGATGTACTGGACATGCCCCCCTCATTTGTGGTGTAGGCTTTGTGTATCTGCAGTCAGGAACAGAGAAATAGAGCTTGTGCTAGGGAACAATCCCTGCTCATCCTGCTGGGAGTGCCCTGTGAGCACCCCCAGAGCCAGCTCAGAGCCCCTGCACCCCTCATTCCTCAGCTCTGGCACCCCGGGTTTGCCCCCACGGCTCAGGAGTGGGTCCTGCTAGAGACAGGGAGCTGCAGAGATGGGGATCCACAGCTGGATCCCACAGCTGGATCCCACAGCTGGATCTCACAGCTGGGACAGCCAGATCCTACAGCCGGATCCAACAGCTGGGGCAGCCAGATCCCACAGCTGGATCCCACAGCTGGGACAGCCAGATCCCACAGCTGGATCCCACAGCTGGATCCCACAGCTGAATCCCACAGCCAGGTCTCACAGCTGGATCCCACAGCTGGGACAGCCAAACCCAACAGCCAGGTCCCACAGCTGGATCCCACAGCTGAATCCCACAGCCAGGTCTCACAGCCGGATCCCACTGCCAGGTCCCACGGCTTGGATCCCACAGCTGGTCCCACACCGTGGCAGGGGCTGGCAGTGCCACCTCCCAGCCAGGTGTTGGCTGGCACCAGTGACCTCCAAGGTCCCTTCCAAGCCAAAGCATCCCGTGCCTCTGGACATCCCATGGGCACACCCCGAGCTCCTGGGAGGACAAGGAAGGTTCTGGACAGCTTTGGAGGACTGGAGGAGGGCCTGGGGCTGCAGGAATTGCTCATTCCTGAGGATAAAATGGGGAATTATCTCGGGATAAAACGGATCCAGTCCCTGGGTACCTCCTCCTGCCCTGACCCTGCAGAGAGCACAGGGCTGACACAGCTCCAGGCAGGCATTTCAGGTACAGTCAGTCACTGAAAAACCTGTTGGTGTCACAAAATTACAAATGAGAAGTTCCTACAAGATTTTACACCACAGATTGATTTTACATTTCCTTTTATATTTGAGCAGGGTTGGAAAGCTGCTTTGCTGTCAACAGGGAAGAGGACACAGGGTGGGCAGTGCTGGTCAGAGGTTGGGTTTGATGGCCTTACAGGTCTTTCCCAACCTAAATAATTCCATGATTCTGTGGTTGATCAGCTGCCCAGAGGACAAGGCCAGGTCACCGTGTGCCCAGCACCACTTCAGGGCTGGCTGCAAAGCCAAACTCTCCTTGGCAGCCCTGGCACAGGAGCCACTCTGGGAGGCTCCAGCCAGGATTTTGGGGCAGGCACCTGTGGAAGGGGCACCCAGAGGTGGGGCCAGCTCCATCCCTGGGATTTCCAAGCTCAGGCAGACAAAGCCACGGCTCTGCTCTGGTGAAGGTGGCATTTTTGGGGTGACCCCTTCCAGTCTGTACCTCTGTCATTGCTGTCCCTGCTGCTCGTTCCAGACAGGGAGCTTTCCAAGTGCTCCTGTCCTACACAAGTTTTATTTCGCCACGCTGAGCTTTATTTGCCTTTGGGGCGAGAGCTGCTGTAAATAACTCCCAGCATCTGTAATTGCCCCACTTCATTAACCAGCCCTTCCCCGCTAATTAGCGGCAGGGGCAGAGCAGCCCCGGGGCGGAGGTCTGATATCAGGGGCAGCCCTGATAACCTCAGCCACGGTCCAGTGAATGGACATTTATTTATTTATTTATTTATTTATTTATTTATTTATTCATTCATTCATTCATTCATTCATTCATTTATTCATTCATTTATTCATTCCCTGCCTGCGTCCCGGGAGCGCCAGCGGGAGCTCCCCGTGCCTGCCCCGCTCCAGGGAGGGACGGGCTGGAATTCCATGGGGAAAACCGAGCCCAGACAGCAGCAGAGGCTGTGCCTGTGAAAATCCCCGCTGCCGAGGGCTCCGCTGGGCTCATCCCCCGCATTTCGGGAGCTTTGGGGATGTTTTTCCTCGCTCCTCCTATCCCTCCCCTCCCGCCGTGCGCCACTGACTGGGAAAGGAGTTAAAAATAAAGCTGTGTTATTTAGCAGGAGGAAAACACTCATTTAAGTGCTATTTATACGCCTGTGGAGACTGTTTCTGGGAATGCTTCAGCAGCTACAACTGCAGCGGGTCACCCAGGGAGGGAGGAACCCGGCAGCTCCTGAATGTTATTTACAGCTGGCCACAGCCCCGGGGCCAGCGGGGATCTGTGCCCGGCTCGGGGAAAGAAACCGAGGAAAAACGAGCCAGGATCCTACAGGGGCTCCTTGCCAAGGCATCTGTGGAGGCCAAGCTCCTCAGAATTCCAGGATCTCTGAGGTTGGAAAAACCCTCCCAGCCCATGGAGTCCCCCTGTGCCCGATGCCCACCCTGTGCCAGAGCTCTGAGTGGCACCCCCAGGAATTCCTGGGACACCTCCAGGGATGGGCACTCCAAACCTCCCTGGGCACTGCCAAGCCCTGAGCTCCCTTTCCGTGGGGAAATTCCTGCTGCTGCCCACCCTGAGCCTCCCCTGGCCGAGCCTGAGGCCGTTCCCTCTCCTCCTGTCCCTGTTCCCTGGGAGCAGATCCCAAATCCCCCCCGGCTGTCCCCTCCTGGCAGGGACTTGTGCAGAGCCAGAATCACAGAATTCATTAGGCTGGAAAAGGCCTCCAGGATCTCCAAGGTCCAATCACCAGCCCAGCACCACGTTCAGCTCTGAATCATGCCCCCAAGTGCCACATCCATGTGGGTTTTGAACACTTCCAGGGATTTCAGCCCTCCCCTTTTTGGGTATCTATGCCACTGCCCTGGGCACTCTGTGCCAGGGCTTGACAACTCTTTCAGTGAAGGAATTTCCCTTCTGTCTAATGTAAAGCTCAAAGGTGCTTACCCTTTCCGTGAGGAGGATGTCCATCCTGCCAGGACGGCTGAGAAGGTCCCACCAGCACAGCCACAGGCACTGACACTGCAGCAGTGGCACCCAGGGGGAAATGTGGCTTATTCACAATTTTAGAGCTCCAGATTGGTTTGGGTTGGGAGAGACCTTAGAGCCCATCCCACCTCTGCCATGGCAGGGACACCTCCCACTGTCCCAGGCTGTCCCCAGTGTCCAACCTGGCCTTGGGCACTGCCAGGGATCCAGGGGCAGCCACAGCTGCTCTGGGAATGCAGATCCAGGACATTCGGAGGATCAGCACCAAGGAGAGCAGCACCTCCAGCAAGACGGGCTCAACCACCCTTCTCTAAAGCACCTCCCGAAAGGGTGTCCCTGCCTTTTCCTGGGACAGGGCAGGGAGAAATGCCAACCCCTGGCTGCCACCAGCACAGGAGAAGGGTGGCAGAGCTGGGACAGGGAGGAATGCCAATTCCTGGCTGCCACCAGCACAGGAGAAGGGTGGCAGAGCTGGGACAGGGCAAGGATGGGAGCAGCAGCAGTGGCCACAGCCCCAGGCTGAGCTGAGGGACACAACCACAGCCAGCACTCAGCACCAGGAGCAGAGTGCCAAAGAAATCCCTGGCAATTAATCCTGGGAGCAGCCTCTGTCCCAAGGAGTGTTTGTATCCAGCGTGGGCTCGTTATCAGAGGGAAAAGCAAACTCACAAAAACATATCCCAGTTAAGTGCTTGGAGCTCAGTGAGGCTTCTCTTCCCGTTCTGGTTCTGCTGCACTCCCCGAGTGCCAGGGAAACCTTTTGAAGTAGTCAATGATTATTTTAACAATTCGACTTATTTTCAAATGATTTACCCTGGAAAATAGCAATTTCTAACTTCCTTGGATCCATTGAACCCAAGTGCTCTAATCTGTCATATAATTAAAGTACTCATTAAGACTTTTCCTGGCTGAAAGAATCAAATCTCAAAGGCACCTGACCTTTGGGCATTTCAGCCTTTCACACTTCACTTACCCAGTTGTCTTAAAATTGCCTATTAGTGACTGCCTGGCTTTATGGGCTTTCCAAAGAGTATTTGGAGGGGAAGATGTAATACTAAATAAATCTATTACTAATAGCTCCACTTCTTTTTAATTCCGGAGTCCTGACAGGGAATGCAGCCCTCGGTCCCTGTAGGTGTGCTTTGCTTTCTTAATTAATTCCTCACTGGGAAAGCCTGGCAGAGGCACCACCTGCTTTTGGTTTTCCAAAAAAGGCTGAGATCAAGGGAGCCTGGGGGAAGATCAGGAGATTCTTCCTGACCATTGCCACCAAAATGTGCTGAGCAGACAGGAATGTGCACGTCCAAAATATCAGAAATTGAGTCTGCAGGGATCTGCGCCTTTGGTTTTGCTTTATCCAGTGAAAAAGGGTCAATCCCACATGGGGATAGACCAAAAATGGGGAAAACCTTCCCAGCCTCTGCCAAACACTGCAAAGCCTCTGTGGACAAGAGCAGTGTGAATATTGATGGGATAGGCAAGGACAGGATCAGGCAAACTGCAGGAATTCCAGCAAATTAAAGGAAGGTGAGCTCAAGGACTGGCTGGACACAGCAAGGCACAGGAATAGGCACAGGGATGGGCACAGGAATGGGCACAGGAATGGGAACAGGAATGGGCACAGGAATGGGCACAGGAATGAGCACAGGAATGGGCACAGGGATGGGCACAGAAATGGGCACAGGACTGAGCACAGGAATGGCACAGGGATGGGCACAGGAATAGGAACAGGAATGGACACAGGAATGAGCACAGGAATGAGCACAGGAATTAGAACACCAGCATCCAGCCAGAAGCTGCTCTCCCCATGGGATTTATATCAGCTGTATTCGTTTATATTGAAAAATAGTTCAGATTTTGGCTTTTTTCTTCATCAGGGGACAGGACACAGGGAATGGCTTTGGGCTGGAAAAGGGGAGATTTGGGTAGGAGATTGGGAATTGGGAATTCCTGGCTGGGCTGGAATTGCCAGAGCAGCTGTGGCTGCCCCTGGATCCCTGGCAGTGCCCAAAGCCAGGTTGGACACTGGGGACAGCCTGGGACAGTGGGAGGTGTCCCTGCCATGGCTGGGGTGGCACTGGAGGGGATTTAGGGTCACTTCCCAACCCAAACCATTCTGGAATTCTGTGGAATTCCCACACCAGACCCTCCCTTCAGCAGGAGAGGCAGGAGCAGAGGAATCTGCAGTGCCTGGAGCTGAGTTCCCATCCCAGTGCCCAGCCAGGAGCACAGTGAGGGCAGTACAGGCTCTGCCCCATCCCAGGGGCAGGAATCTGTGACTGGGAATCACCCAAGTGCCTGGCTCATCCATTTTCCCTTTCCTGCTCTGTGGCAGTGACTGATCCAAATCTCCTTCATTAACCTGGCTCAGCAGCTCCTGCTGACAGAGCCAGGGAAGCAGAGCTCTCTGGGATTCCCTGTGGAGCAGCCTTGGGAAAGGTCAGCTGGGCTCAGGCTGCATTCCCTGCTGCAATTAACAGCTCTGCTGCTCCTGTGCCATCCCAGCCTCGGGATTCTGCTGTCCTGAGCCTGGCAGAGGGGATTGAGACACCACAATTAAATGATATTTAAATTGGCCCAGGCTCACAATAACCACAGTTTGCTTGGGTGGCTGCAAGATCCATGCTCCTGCTGGCTGCTCCTGACATAATCATCTGTGGAAATAATCAGGGGAAAACACTGGAATGAAGTGTCTGAGTTCCAACAAAAGGAGTTAAAAAAAAACTCAACAGGATTTGAGGGCACCGCTGCTGTTCTCAGGACATTACTTATACCCATATCTCGCTTTAGTGCATCATTAGGCACCTTGAAGTAATCAAAAGGAAAAGATCATTAAGGAAAATAATCTGCAGAGCCATTAGTGTGAGTTTTGAAGGAGTAGAAGGATGTTCTGGCGTGGCAATGATGAACTACCCGAATAAACAATGAGGAGAGATGAGATTCGACTTGAAAGGCCACAATCAGAAGTGCTGGATCAAATAACAAAGATTCCTTCTGAATTCCTGGATTTTTTCAGTCTGATATGCAGGAAGAAATAAAAGGGGAATTAATCAAGCACGGGATGAGTGTGGAGCAAAAGAGGTGGAACAAAATGAGCTTTAAGGTCCCTTCCAACCCAAACCATTCTGTATTTTCCACTGCTGAGGACAAAAATGCCACACAGGGGGGACAGGGGTGGCTGGGCTCCAGGGAAAGGTGGGATTCAGTAGCAAGGAGGTGGAAGTGGAGCAGGCTGAGGTGAACTCCAGGATCCTGCAGCCCCAGCTGAAGCAGAAGCACTGAAATCCCTGGGGATGATGCAGCTCTGGAGGCACCAGCAGCCTCCCCAAGCCCTGGAGATCCCTGTGGGAATGGTCTGCAGCAGCCTGGCCATGGATTTCCCAGCCCCAAAGGGATTCCCAGCACCAGCAGCTACCCCAAGCCCTGGAGATCCCTGTGGGATGGTGTCCATCAGCCTGGCCATGGATTTCCCAGCCCCAAAGGGATTCCCAGCCCTTTGGGACACAGGGATGTGACTTGCAGGGGGATTAGAACCTAAGAAGGTCACATAAAAAAATCTGAACTGCACGGAATTCCAGGATCTAATTACCAAACCTGAACGAGGAATGCAGGAGAAGAGTTACAAACCTTTTATTTTTCTTTTTTAACTTTTTTAGTTATTCCAGCTCTATTTTGCCAAGGGCTGATGCTTAGTGAAACATCAGAGGGGAGCACAGAAATATGAATATTAACAGCACTGGGAGGTGCACAGGACGCTTTCAGAGACAAAGATGAAAGAAAGAAATGCAGTTTTTGCCTTTATCTTTAATGGCACCGAGAGCCAGACCCTACATTTTTAACAGGCACATTTGGTTGAGCTACAAAAGCCAAAACACTTCAAAGAAATAATGAAGAGAATCTGCTCAGTGCAGAGCCCTCCCCTGACAGCTCCTTCCACAGGGACAGCCCTGGCAGGGTGGGATCAGGGTGGGAAATGCACAATTGTGAAACCTGGAAGCCCCTTCTGAGCCCACCGAGCCCAGCAGTGCCAGGGACACCCNAAATATATAATAAATATATAATAAGCACAGCCAGAAATGTGCATTCCCAGTGCTAGCTCTCCCTGCAAACTCCACATTTCCCTCCCCTGTTCCCTTGCTGTGCATTTGGGAACAGAGAGGAAAGCATGGCTGAGGTTCCATTGCTGGGGACATCCTGAAGTTCTGGGGTTACCGTGGGAGAGGGGCTTGGACAGGGGCAGTCACAGGGCAGGGGGATGGANAGACCCTACATTTTTAACAGGCACATTTGGTTGAGCTACAAAAGCCAAAACACTTCAAAGAAATAATGAAGAGAATCTGCTCAGTGCAGAGCCCTCCCCTGACAGCTCCTTCCACAGGGACAGCCCTGGCAGGGTGGGATCAGGGTGGGAAATGCACAATTGTGAAACCTGGAAGCCCCTTCTGAGCCCACCGAGCCCAGCAGTGCCAGGGACACCCCTGTCCCTGTCCCCAAGTGCCACAGGGCTTGGAATTCCCCTGGGGATGGGGGCTCCAGTTTCCAACCCCTTCCAGTGCAAGGTGCAGGAGTCACTGCTGGGAGGCAGGATAACACAGCTGGGATTTCCTATCAGCATCAGAAAAATCCCCCAAATTCCAGCCTTAACGTCCCTCTTCCTCCAGGCTTATCTGCCCTTCTGGAAGGTGCCTTAATCCCTTTGTTTTCAGGTGTTTCACATCGGTCTCAG
>WEIU01006565.1:117561-133372 GCA_013389925.1 Aegithalos caudatus | reverse complement strand
CTGGGGGGGATTTCAGGTCCCTTCCAGCCCAAACCATTCCATAATTCCAGGTTTATTCTGGTTGTCACAACAGCCCAGTGCAGCTCCTGCCCCTGATCCTAAAGCAGTCTGCAATGCAAAAATGGGATGTAAGCAATGCCACAGCAGCCACTCCCCACAGAACACTTCCAGGGGCTGGAACCCTGCCTGTGCCATCCCCAACTCCCTCACCACCCCTTCCTTTTCCTCAGGAGCTGATTTCACTGGGATCTTTGCAGCATCACACTTGGAGATGTTCAGTTTTGTCTGACCACCCCAGACCTGCTGGGAGCAGCCCTTCCTCTCCTGGTGTAGCAAAGCCAGGGGGATATTTTCTCCACAGAAGCTCCAGCTCCAAGGCTGAGCCCCCTGTGTGATTCCTGTGAGCTCCATCCTGGCATTGCCTGGCTGGGAAAAAAAGCAATTTTGTGCTGCTCACCTCAGGAGCAGAGCTGCAGTGGATGGAACACGCACAGGAAGGGAGGGCAGGTGGAATGCTGGCCCTGGAGCAGACAGAAAGCTGCAGGAGCTGGGTCTGTGCTGTCACAGCAGCACCAGGGAATGAGGGACAGGGGGACCTGGATCCATCCCAGTGGGGCTGCAGGAGGGATCAGAGTGCAGGGATGCCCTGTGTCACCTCTGTGTCCAGGCTCTGTGAGCAGGGATGTTGTAGCAGGGTACCCACAGAACCTGGAATTAAAGTGCTCCAGCCAAACCAGCACCTGGAGTGTTCCTTGTTGTCATCAGAACCCTCAGGGATTGGCCAAGGTTACTGAGAAAAACAGGGCTGAAACGAGAACAGAAGAGCCTGAGCAATGGAAGAGCAGGAATGCCAGAGCTGGATAAAGGAGTGATAACCTGGGACCAATCCTGTTTGCTGGAGGGTGCTGGGCACATGGACAAGGCAGAGAATCCAATCCAATAATGAGAAATGTGAACAAGCAGCCTGAGAATCTGTAACTGTAGTTAAATATGAACAATAAACTGCTCCTGCTCAATCATATTGGCTGTGTTATTGCCCATTTCCCTGTGCCACGGGGATGTGACAGCCCCAGGGCAGTGCCTGGGATGGGGAAGGGCTGTGACAGCGCCAGGGCAGTGCCCGGGATGGGGAAGGGCTGTGACAGCTCCAGGGCAGTGCCCGGGATGGGGAAGGGCTCTGTGACAGCCCCAGGGCAGTGCCCGGGATGGGGAAGGGCTGTGGGAGCTGGAGCCACCCCTCTGTCACACCCTGAGCTCCGTATCGAGTCGAGCCCAGGCTCAGAGCTGACTGAGGGGGTCTGGATGGGCCCAGAGCAGCCAAAATTCCAGCCAGGGTGGGAGCTGAGCCCCCCACCCTCACAGCCCTGCCTGGCCCCTTCTGTGTCCCTGCTTTTGCCAAGCCCCTCTTTGGTAACACAGCCCTGGCTGGACACAGCTCCTGTCCTTCCATCACAGCATCTCCACCGCTAAATCCCTGCTTTGTTTCCTGACAACCTCACCAAATCAGGGCACAGCTGTATTAGCTTTCATCTCATAAACTGCTGCCCTTTTGCTTGTTTATTCCCTCGTAAAAATAAATAGGCTCTCATCAGCTCATTTTGGTATTTACCCTCTAATAAAGGAAAACCGGGAGGCGTCGCATCTTCCCCTGCCCGTGTTGTGAGGCACTGACGATCCATTACCTCTCAAAAACCCCACTTGAAAGAGATTTTCCTGCCAGCCTGAAGCGTTTGTGTGCCGAGCCCAGCCCCGCGGTGAGAAATGCCCAATTTCCCTGCCCATGGCAGGTGCCCCTGTGAGATAAGGGGGAGGCGGCGTTCCCTGCCTGCTGCAATCCTCCCGTGCCAACCAAACCCCGATCACGCAGCTCTTGGAGGGCAGCAGGAACCAGCACTGGGCAGGAATCCAGGTGGGAACAATGCAGGCAGCCTGGAATGGCACGGGGAGCTGGGTTTGTGCTCAGGGGAGCTGTGCTGGGGTTGGGCACCCCCGGAGCCACCACCCACACACGAGTGGGAGATGCCCATGCACCTGGAGCAGCCAGGATGGCACCAGTTATTCTGATTGCAGGGAAATCCAGGAGATGTGGGATTGAGAGTAGGATGGCACCAGTTATTCTGATTGCAGGGAAATCCAGGAGATGTGGGATTGAGAGCAGCCAGAATACCATCATTTGCTCTTCTGATTGCAGGGAAAGCCAGGAGCTGTGGGGTTGGGAGCAGGATGGCACCGGTTGTCCCTGTGATTACAGGAGAAGCCAGGAGCTGTGGGGTTGATGTTTTTTGGGGGCTCCAGTGGCCCCCATTGGCCTGGGAGGTGTAGGGTGGTGTTACAGCTCTGGTTTCTTTATCTCTGCCGAGGTCAGGATGAAAAAAAGGGGAAATGTAGATTTGACTGGGATATTTGTTATTTCTTATCTATTTACAGACCCACGTACCATGAGCTCTAACAAGTCAGAGAAATTAGGTAAAATGGAGAGCTTCTAACTCTGCCCAAGGCTATTTAAGTGATAATTACCCAATAACGAGCTGACACCTCTATAATTTATATTTCTGACCCAATAATGACCACCCCAGGCCCACAGTGCAGACCTTTTCCACCCAGTTACAGAAACCACCCAAACCCATGGAGAAGGAGGAAGAAGAAGGTGAAGAAGAAGGACCCAGACAATGCCCAGAATCCTCCACCTTGGCTCACACACATTACTCTACACTGAAATCTCATATTTCAGTCTTTCCCCCAGTGAGATCACACAATTCTACCCAAACTGCCCACCCAGAGCCCAGAGCTGTCCCTCAATCCCAGAGCCTCAGTCCCATGGCCCCAGGGCAGGGGTGGTCCCTGCCGGAGGGGCAGCACCTTTTAACAAAGAAAAGCTGGAATTCCAGGGTTCCAGGGCCCCACCAGGGTGGCAGCAGCAGGGTGGGCAGTGGGCACAACTGTGCCAGCACTGGGGCATGGCTGGGAAGTGCTGAGCAGCACTGGGGACACTGGGAGCACTGGGATCCCAAAGGGGGGATCCCAAAGGGGGGAATCTCAAAGGGGGGATCCCAAAGTGAGGGTCCCATAGGGAGGATTCCAAAGGGAGGATTCCAAAGGGGGGATCCCAAAGGGAGGATTCCAAAGGGGGGATCCCAAAGGGAGGGTCCCAAAGGGGGCATCCCAAAGGGAGGGTCCCATAGGGAGGATCCCAAAGGGGGGATCCCAAAGGAAGGATCCCTGCCCTGCTGAGCAGCTGCATTCAGACAAGAAGGGATCCCCAGCCCACCCCAACAGCCCCTCTGCACCCTGACCCTGTGTTTTCCCCCCAGATTTGCCCTAAACCAGGACCCCTGTCACCAGAGTGCCTCCCCAGGGGTGATGTGCCTGCAGCAGCTTCTGTTCCAGCTCATTTCCCTTCAGGAGCTCTCAGTTTCACCTTCCAGAGATGGAATGAAACTGGGAAATGGAAAAGGTCTGAGCACACCAGAAGAGGTCAGTCTGATAAAGATGCTTTCAGAGAGGACAGATCCCCCTGGGACTCACAAGGCTGTGGGAACAAACTCAGGATTTCCAGGAGCTCTAAGGAGGGTGGCAGGAAGGTTTTACCTCTCTTGTGCTCACATTTTCCCTCTTGCAAGTAGGAGGAGGCAAAACTTTCTCTGCACAGAGAATCCTGGAGTGGTTTGGGTTGGAAGGAGCTCAAATCCCACCCATTCCCACCCCTGCCATGGCAGGGACACCTCCCACTGTCCCAGGCTGTCCCCAGTATCCAAGCTGGCCTTGGGCACTGCCAGGGATCCAGGGCTGGGACAATGTTCCCTGGGGAATGTTCCTGGTGCTGCTTCCAAAGGCTGAGCCAGGCATGGAAATGAGACTCCTTTAGAGGGGTTTGGATGAGGAAATCACAGAATCCTGGAATGGTTTGGGTTGGGAAGGACCTGAAATCCATCCTTGGCAGGGACACCTCCCACTGTCCCAGGCTGTCCCCAATGTCCAACCTGGCCTTGGGCACTGCCAGGGATCCAGGGGCAGCCAGAGCTTCCCTGTGTGACACAGTACCCCTCACTTTTCATCCATTTAATCTCCTATTTTTCTACAGTTTGGAGGCAATAAATCTGTTTCAGATTTTTTTTTTATCATCCCTTTTCCCCAGAAATCCAGGGCCCAGGGGCTGGACCCAGGTGGGCTCAGCCTGGCACAGCTGTGACACCGGGGGACTCTTGGGAAGGAAAACCCCTGGAGCCTCATCCCATCATCCTGCAGGAAGGACAGGCACATTCCCATCCCTTCCCTGCTGCCAGAGATGCTCCAGCTGTGCTGCTGCTGCTGCTTTGGGAGACACACACACACATATCCCACACAAATATTTGATGGACCCACGGGTTTTCTCCCAGCAAACAAAGCACCTCCCTCCCCTGGATTCATTGGCAATTTGGGATCTGCAGTTTCTGCTGGCCAGGGGAATTCTCCTGTGTTGTTAAAAGCCTCCTAATTTCAGCCCCAGAAGTGCTGATAAGGGCTGGAGTGAGCAGCTCTTATCACACCCGGGCTTTGCCTCTGCTTTCCCCCACAGCCCCAGCTCCACCCAGCCAAGGATGGGCACAGGCTCCAAAACCCTGGAGCTGCTCAGGGTGGGAAAAGATCTCCAGGATGATCATGGCAGGGGATGGGTGAGCTTTAAGGTCCTTCCAACCCAAACTTTATGGGGCTCTGTGCTAACATTCATAGAAAATAAAGACAAAAAAAAACCCCAACAAAAGCCCATAACCCCCCAGGCTGTTTTCCAGGTACAATTCCCGAGGCATTGCACTCCCTGGAGCACCTGTGGAAGGCAGAGGCACAGGGGCAGTTCCTCCCTCAGCCTGAGGCAGCTGTGTTATAAATGCACACTATGAAATTGGCTTTTTGCAAATATTAAAGTGAATGCTATATGAGTGTAGTTCTTATTTTGTGCAAGGTTAGGACATGGACAGCTGATAGATGGGTGTGCTTGGAATTCACTGCCTGCCTGCTTGGGATAGCATCCAGTAAAACATGAGGTGCTATCAGCACCAACCTGTGGAAAGCATGGACCAAGGCCCAGGATGGAGAAGATAAAGAAGATCCAGCCAAGAAACCTCATGGTCTAAGAAGGAGGGTCCAAGGAGGAGCTAAACAGCTCCTGGAATATGGAAACCAGTTTGTGGAAAAGTGTCAGAAAGGGAAGAAGAACTCTGAAATAACAAAGTGTGTGCTTGGCTGAATGCCCAGTCACCCAGCCAGCCATAACTTGCACTTTTCTATCTCCTAATTCTATTGTTATGTTTTTATTAAACCTATGTCTTAATATTTATAAGGGAGCCTGGTTTTTCTCAGCTGCCAGGATTTCAGTGCCTGGCAGACACGGAGGTGCTGGGAGAGCCCGGGCAGTGCTGAGGGGAAGGGGCCTCTGCATCCTGCACTATCTCATTTCTCCTGTAAAATGCCTCAGAAAGGTCACACTAATGATGTTTACAGTCAAGTAATAAATGTTAACACTGCTCCCCTCAGCAGCTGCAGACCCAGAGAGTGCCTGTGTTTGTTCTCCAGTCCATCAGGGCTGAGGGATGCAGCCAGGCAGGACACGGGCCATTTCCTAACGGTGACATTTGCAAATAGGCCTCTCCTAATGATTGTTTTCTGAAACCTGCCACGGGAAATGGCATTTAATGCTCTTTTTTTTTTTTTTTTTTTTTTTTTTTTTTTTTTTTTTTTTTTTCTTTTTTTTATGCTGGCTTTGTGCCTTTAACAAAGCCCACAGCAGCCATCCCCACCTCGCCGTGCCCCGCAGCCTCACGGTGCTGGAAGGGTTAATGGGAGCAGAGCCCCACGGAAAAGGCAAAGCCATTAACCAAGTAATTAAAGTTCTTGCTTAATGCAGATAAGATTGCAGGCAGGAATAATTAAACAGAACCTCCCAGCCCCTGGGATGTGGGATGGGATTGGTGGTGCTGGCTGAGCTCCAGGTGCGGGGCCAGACCTGGAATGGGACCTGCAGCACTGGGGACAGCTGGGGACAGTGAGGACATCTGGGGACAGTGGGGACATCTGGGGACAGCTGGGGACAGATGGGGACAGCAGGGGACAGTGGGGACAGCAGGGGACACTGGGGACAGTGGGGACATCTGGGGACAGCTAGGGACAGTGGGGACATCTGGGGACAGTGGGGACATCTGGGGACAGCTGGGGACAGTGGGGACATCTGGGGACAGCTAGGGACAGTGGGGACATCTGGGGACAGTGGGGATATCTGAGGACAATGGGGACAGAAGCTCCAAGCTGGAATTGTGGAGGAGCACGATCTGAAAAAGGAGATGGAATCACCCTGAGGTGGCTCTGGGTTTGTCCCTGAGGTTCTGTCACCCTGAGATGGTTCTGGGATCTGTCACCCTGAGGTGGCTCTGGGTTTGTCCCTGGGATCCATCACCCTGAGGTGGCTCTGCGTTCCCCCAGAGATGGGTTAGCCAGGACCAGCCTGGAGTGGATGAGGGAGCAATTCCTGGGTCCTGACAGCAGATTTGATTATTCCTGACTGTAGTGAACTCCTCCCAAGGAAAATTCTCCTGCTGAGCACATTTCCAAGGAAAACCACAAGTTTTGGCTTCCAGACCAGAACTTCCAGCTCAAACCATGACCTTTGGCTTCTTCCAAAGCAGCACCTCTGCTGCTGTGGTAATGGGGAGGGAGGGGAGGCCCCCCCAGGTTCTGGAAGGTTCTGTGAGGTCCCCACATCACCCTCTGTTCTCTGAACCCCCTCCTCAGCCTGCTCATCTCCTCAGAGTTCAAGGGCAAAGGGTGGGAGCAGGGAAGAGCAGCACAAACCCAAATGAATCCATAACCACTCCCAAATCTGCCATTGGCCATTGCATTCCTGCCTAATTCTATCCAGGAGGGAAAAAAAATAAAGTGCTGTAATACACCCACAAAGGGAGAAAAAATCCATTTAAAAGCTGGAACTGAAACTGCTGGCAGGGAGGAGGAGCAGGGAGGCACAAGTGTTCCCTAAATATCCAGTGAGCTCTCCAAACAATGAACCAGCACGTGGGGAAAAACACTCACAGGGGATTCTTCCAGAGATCCCTGACTTGGCAAGGTCGGGTGCTGCAGTGCTCGCACACCTGAGCAGGAGTTCCCACATCAGGAAAGAGTTTGAGCCTCACCCCTGGGTTTTTAAGGAAGAAGAACCAGAACCTTCCCTGCCCTTCTCCCCATCAGTGTCCCAGGGGCAGCCCAGAGGCACCTGTGGGAGCCTGGAGCTGTTCCCCAAGGAATGTGGCTGTTTGCTCTTGGGCACAGCCAAAAACCCCTCCTGGATCCTGGAGTGCTCCGAGAGAGCCCGGAGATTCCCGGGGCTCTGGGGGTGTCTGAGCAGTGCCAGGGACCTCCCTGCTCTGGGCAGGGCTTGGGGTCTTTTGTTCTGTAGGGTTTGTTATTGTCTTAAAATTAAATTAAATTAAATTAAATTTATTTTAATTAATTAATTTAATGTTTAATTTATTTAAATAAACTTAAATTGATATTTAATTTATTAAAATGTGTTTAATTAAAACCTTTTTGCTTTTTCCAAACACCTCTGATCAAGACACCTCACTAATTATTCCTAAGCCATTTTTGGGAGGTTCCTGGCCAAGCTCAGAGCTGGACACACCCCGGTGGGGCTGAGAGCAGGCTGGCCCCAGGCAGAATTGTGCCAGCCGGCTACTTCACATTCCCGGGATTGGCTCAGAGGCAGCAGCTCCAAGCAGCCGAGCCCCAGCCCGCTCCCACCTCCGGGCATCCCGAGCTCCGCCGGCTCCCGGGCTTCCACACCCCGCTGGCACCCGGCCTCCCCAAGGACAATTAATTCCTTGGGAGGGGAATCAGTGCAGGGAGGATTCACCCCCAGCTGCTGCTGCCTCCCCCGTGCTCACACCCGGGTTTCTTGGCCTTGGATGCAAAATCCCTACAATTCCATCCATCAAACACCAGGGATTGGGCTGGATATTGGTAAAGAATTCTTCCCTGGGAGGGTGGGCAGGGCTGGGATTGCCAGAGCAGCTGTGGCTGCCCCTGGATCCCTGGCAGTGCCCAAGGCCAGGTTGGACACTGGGGACAGCCTGGGACAGTGGGAGGTGTCCCTGCCATGGCTGGGGTGGCACTGGGGGGGATTTCAGGTCCCTCCAACCCAAACCAGTCTGGGATTCTGTTATAATGCTTGGGATGGGATGGGATGGGATGGGATGGGATGGGATGGGATGGGATGGGATGGGATGGGATGGGATGGGATGGGATGGGATGGGAGTCACAGCCCTCCCTGCTGTGCCAGCACTGCAGGAAGCCCCCAGTGATGGGAATGGCCCCAGGACACAGCTCGGGGGTGAGACTGCCAGGACAGCCCAGGGCTAAGCCCAAACACTGGGAAACATTTAGATCCAACAGGACTGGGTGTTCAGGGGCACATTTTGGGACCATGGTGGCCCTNCACTTTTCTAAGTTTGGCTCCATTTGCACCTTGGGGTTGAATTGTCCAATCCCAGCTCCAGGGGATGCAGTCCCACCCTTCTTGTTTTCTCTCCTCAGCCCCCCCTTGTTTGTGCTTTGGGGCTGGAAACTTGTCCCAGTTGTCCTTGGAGTGCAGCAGGACAAGGATTTGTTTTGTGTCCCTGCTGTGTGCAGAGCTGAGTGACCCTGACTGTGAGCTCAGAGCTGCTCCCTGGGCACCACAGGGGCTGGGATGCAGGGACATGGAACCTCAGGGATCAGCAGAGCCCAGCACAGGGTCCAGGTGACCTCAGGCCAAGGCTGAGCCCTCCAGGCACTCCTTGCAGAGCCCTGGCACTGATTCCATCCCCCTCCCCTTTTCCAGGTGCTAATTTCTCATTTCCAGGGGCCAGCACTGCCCAGCTGGGGATGGAACCCCCTGAGCTCCTTCCCTTGTCCCCAGGGATGGAACAGGGACAGCCCAGGGTGCAGAACTGACCCCCCCTGTGCTCCCAGCCCAGGGTGTGCCCTGTCAGTAACCACAGGGCTCTACATGGCCTCAGTGGCTTCACAGCCACAATTCAGTCACTGTCAGGTAATAAATGGGATGAAGGATGGCCCTGGCCAGAATGCATCCCATTATTCCAGCCTGCTGCACAGCCTCCAACACCTCTTTAATGGGTTTATGGGATGGCAATTACAGAGGCAAAGGGAATGAGGGCAGAGCCCCGGGCCTTGGGTGAGGCCCTCAGTGGTCACAGGATTGTTTAGGTTTTAAAGGAACCCCAGACATCAAATCCAGCCTGTGACCCATCCCCACCTTTCACCAGAGCAGAGCACTGAGAGCCAGGTCCAGCTGCAGCAGCAGCTTTTCCAAACCTTGATTTTTGCCCTCTTCTGAGCCCTCCATATTTTCTCAGTAGCATTTTATTCATATTTTCTTTTCTATTCATTTCCCTCCTTCCACCTCTCTTCACCCTGCAGACACTGTGGGATTATTCCAGAGCTGCTGATACAGGTGAGTGCAGCACAAACCCCATGAATCTCCCCCTCCAAAGAGGTTTTCCTTCTCTCCTCCTCTTGCAATTTAATTTTCTTTTGTCTCCTCAAAGGAGCAGGGAACGGTTTTGGCTGGAAGGGCCCTTAAAGGTCACCTGGTCCAACCCTGCTGCCATGGGCAGGAACAATTCCAGCCTCTCCTGTCAACCTTGTCACCAGGAGTGAAAAAATCATCTTGAATGCTTTCACCTGGTGACTCCTGGGGAGTTTTGTGTCTGGAAGGAAGCTGCTGCCCAGCCTTGCTGCCACTCACTGCCTGGACCTGAGAGAAGAGGTCAGGAACTTTGCAAAAACATCTTTTCCATCAGAAAATGAGCAGTCATTGACTCAGAGGCGGCAGAGAGCATGAATTATTTCAGCAAAGTTGGTTTTTTAATGGGAAAAGATGCTCCAGAGTGTGAAATTACCATTCTGACCCTGTAACCCCTGGATTTCATTTTGATGATGTTTGCAAGGCCAGGGGAGGGCAGAGCCCCAGTGATCCCGTCCTGGAGCCAGGGTGGGAGCTGTTCCTCACCTGCCAAGCTCTCCAGGAGAGTCCTCAGTCCATGCCCTCTCCAGGTGTGCCCTTTGCCACCAGAGCAGCTTCTGCTCCGTGCACCCACCAGAATTATTCAGTCATTCTTTATTCCTCACCAAAAATTCAATTATGGCAAACCCAGGACAGCAGGGCTGGGGAGAACAGAGCAAACTCCCCTTTGTGAGAGGATTCCAGGGTGTTCTTCCCCTGATCTGAGCTCACCCACTGCAGATTCAAACCCCTTTTCCTACAGTTCATTCCTGGCTTCCAGCTGTATCCCAAATTTCATGTGAGCAGGTGGAAAATGTGGAGCTGAACCCAGCTCAGTGGCAAAGTCAGGAAGCAGCTCAGGGAGAGGGATGAGTGGCTGTTGTTTCCTACAAATGGGTAATCAGGTAGGAAATCACTCAGGCTGTGGCAGCTAAATTTAATTTCAGGGTACAAATCTGTGCTTAATGATGCACTGGCAGATCTGTGGCAGGGTTAAATAAGAGATCCCAGGGCAGGGAGGGAATCACTCCTGACTCAGGCACTGGGAGAGGCTGTGCTGGGAAAGGAGATTTATCCTTGGGTGGAGATTGCAGAGTGCCTGGCACAGGGCAGGGTGAGCAGGGGACACGGTGTCCAGAGCAGGGAGAAGGAAAAGGCACCAGCATGGACTGTCCAGAGTGTGGAGAAGGAAAAGGCACCAGCATGGACTGTCCAGAGAGAGGAGAAGGAAAAGGCACCAGCATGGACTGTCCAGAGCAGGGAGAAGGAAAAGGCACCAGCATGGACTGTCCAGAGCAGGGAGAAGGAAAAGGCACCAGCATGGACTGTCCAGAGCAGGGAGAAGGAAAAGGCACCAGCATGGACTGTCCAGAGCAGGGAGAAGGAAAAGGCACCAGCATGGACTGTCCAGAGCAGGGAGAAGGAAAAGGCACCAGCATGGACTGTCCAGAGCAGGGAGAAGGAAAAGGCACCAGCATGGACTGTCCAGAGCAGGGAGAAGGAAAAGGCACCAGCATGGACTGTCCAGAGCAGGGAGAAGGAAAAGGCACCAGCATGGACTGTCCAGAGCAGGGAGAAGGAAAAGGCACCAGCATGGACTGTCCAGAGCAGGGAGAAGGAAAAGGCACCAGCATGGACTGTCCAGAGCAGGGAGAAGGAAAAGGCACCAGCATGGACTGTCCAGAGCAGGGAGAAGGAAAAGGCACCAGCATGGACTGTCCAGAGCAGGGAGAAGGAAAAGGCACCAGCATGGACTGTCCAGAGCAGGGAGAAGGAAAAGGCACCAGCATGGACTGTCCAGAGCAGGGAGAAGGAAAAGGCACCAGCATGGACTGTCCAGAGTGTGGAGAAGGAAAAGGCACCAGCACAGGCTCTCCAGACCATGGAGGAGACCAAATGGGAGCTATTCTTCCTTCCTTTGATTTCCTCTCCACGCTGTTCCACGGGAGGAGCTCTGCTCCAGGCCCAGCTCCCTGGAGCACCCCGGGCACATTCCAGGAGATCCTGGTGGAGCTGCTGCTGTCCCTGCAGGGTGTCCCAGGGCTGTGATCACAGCACCAGCTCAAAGGCAGAGCAGGAGCTGTGTGTCTGCACCTCTGAAGCCAAAGGACAAAATGCAGGATCAAGGGAGTAGTTAAATTAGTGAGCTTTGATCTAGGACATGAAAAGAGCAGAAAAAGCTTTTTTTTTTTTTTTTTCCTTTTGATAAAGGCTAAATTTTAGCTATCAGGAAACCTAATCTGTGAATTTTACCATTCAAGTCACAAAAGGCCAGGTTGGGCATTGAGGCTTGGAGGAACCTGGGACAGTGGAAGGTGTCCCTGCCCATGGAATGAGGGGATGTTAAAGGTATTTCCAGCTGCAGTTCTGGTGTTACCCAGAACTGGTAACACCAACTGCCCCTGGTGTCTGGGCAAAGGCAGCTGTAGCCCCACATGTCAGAAATGCAGGGGCTGTGGGGCTCAGGAGAGCACAGAGCAGGAGACACAGTGCAGGCACCACAGGGAGGAGCAGGGGGTTTCCTCAGAAATATTCCAAACTGGAATTCCAAACCTTGCCCAAGGAGCTGGATGTGGTAAAGTGGTGCCAGCTGGGCAGATTTGGTTCCCTGGTGCCAGCACAGGGACAGACCCCTGTCCCTGTCATGGAAACACCCCCTGCTTCTCAGGCCAGATATTTGCTTTTTTATCCCCTCAAGTTCATCACCACAATTGAGGAAATGGCCACTCCTCTCCACCAGCTTATTGTGACCAACCAGAGGTGGGACCAGCCCTTCAGACTCATCCCATCCCTGGAATTTTCCCTGGTATCCACTCTAAACCCTCCTGGCACTGCCTGAAGCCCCTCACCTGTCATCTGTCACTGGGGGAAGAGACTCCCACCTGGCCCCAGAATTCCTCCTGCTGAGGAACAAATGGGAAAGCAGAATTCCATGATAAATGGGGGGAAAGGAGCAGCTCCTTCCCGTGCATGTGGATTTTGAGTGCCCTGAGCTGGAAATCCACCCTTTATCCCAGCCCAGGGTGAGGGTGTCCCAGCCCCAGGGGGGCTTGGGCAGGAGCAGCTCCAGGCTCTGCCCCGGATCCCAGGGCACACCTCAGTGCCATGGATTGGGATATTCCTGCAGCAAGGGGAGCAAAGCTTGGGCTCTGGAGGCTCTGCCAGCCCCAGCAGCATCCTGAGGAGCACAGGATCAACCCTGGCATTGCAGTGGCTCAGCACACCCGGGTGTTGTCCCCCCTCGCTGCTTCCCTGCTGGCACCACCTGGGATCACTGCAGCTTTTTTGGGATCAGGCTGGTGCTGTGGGACCGGGTTTGTCTGCTGCAGTGCCCTTCTCCTGCCAGCTCAGCTCTGTGCAGCTGGGCAAGCACTGAAGGGTTCTCCTTCCTCTCCAAGGTTTCCTTCCCCACGGATCACGGTGTCCCCTCTGGGATGTGGGGACTGATCCCAGGGAATGCTGGGCTGGGGAGGAGCAGGAGGACCCCAAAATCCAAGCAGAGAGGAGGAACAGCAAAGTGTAAACCATCCCTTCACAAAGGAGCTGCACATCAAAATCTATGGAAAACTGGGATGTGTTTTATCCAACCAGGACAAGGAGGTCGCTGTCAATGATCCAGATTTATCCTGCCACACTAATTGAAGCAGATAACGATGTGAATGTGCTGTGAGAACCCGGGGAAAAGCTGCTCCAAAGGATTCCGTGGCACAGGACACACAAGAGCCTCCGGAGGAGCGGGGCCCTGAGCGGCTGTGATTCCATGAAATATTTACAATTCAGCAGCACGAGCGAGGGAACAGCGAGTGACACCAGAGAGGGGATGATTACAAGTGCTCTGGCAGCCAGGATTAGAATTCAAAGTGATCCCGATAAATTGGAAAATGGTCGGAAATCAAAGAGACAAAATTCGATAGAGACAGGCGCACATACAAATGAGAGGAAAACAAATATTGCGGGAGCGGGGCCGGGGAAAGCAGGCGTGTGACAGCTGCAAACAACCGGAGCAGAGTTAATGATAATGTCACCCTGGCAGGCAGCCCCAGCCGCTGGCACCGCCACAGCCACCGCGGACAGCTCCTGCTCCCGGGACCGGGCTGAGGTGGGAATGGTGCTCCAGGAGGGGAATGATGCTCCAGGAGGGGAATGGTGCTCCAGGAGGGCAATGGTGCTCCAGGAGGGAAATGATGCTCCAGGAGGGGAATGGTGCTCCAGGAGGGCAATGATGCTCCAACAGGGGAATGGTGCTCCAGGAGGGCAATGATGCTCCAGGAGGGGAATGGTGCTCCAGGAGGGCAATGGTGCTCCAGGAGGGGAATGATGCTCCAGCAGGGGAATGGTGCTCCAGGAGGGGAATGATGCTCCAGGAGGGGAATGGTGCTCCAGGAGGGGCAGGGTTGGGACCTGGGGCACAGAGCAGAGCTGGGACACAAAATCTGTAACTGCAGAGAGTGTGGGACAGCCTAGCCAGGGAGGGATTCCTGTGGGAATTTTGGGAGGGATGTGGCAGGGTTGGAGCTATCAGGAGGTCTCATTAGAGCAGCCCTGCCTCAGCCCCCGAGCAGAGCTTGCACAGAAACTTAGCCAGGGAGGGATTCCTGTGGAATTTTGGGAGGGACGTGGCAGGGTTTGGAGCTGTTACCAGCTCCCTTTAGAGCAGCCCTCCCTCAGGCAGCACCAGGGACAGCAGCATTCCCCCAGCATCCAGGATTGCTCCATCTCCCGGCAGCACCGTGTGTCCAGGCCAGCAGAGGAAACCCAGAACTGCCCTTAAAACAGCGAGGATCCTAAAATTATAAATTATCCCTCACCAATTTATTTCCCATAGAATTTTTTTTTTTTGGTGTGTGTCTCCCAAAACTCCCTGCCAGCCCCCTGGATGTCAAATCCATGTTTTCCTAAAGGGCTGTGGAAGGCTCACCCCACCAGCACAATGCAGCCAAAAGCAAAATGGTCTCCACCTTCCCTGGGCACATTTGCAGTTTCCTTTCCTCCTTTTATTCGTTTTAGCTTTGATCACAGAAGCACAGCAAGGTTTGGGTTGGAAGGACCTGGAAGCCCACCCAGCTCCCAGCTCCCAGGTTTTGGGATTGAGGGCAGTGGGGTGCAGGGCCCTGAGCTGCTCGTGGCACCCCAAGAGCCCAGAAAGAGCCACGGTGAGAGAGAGCAGCTCTGGGCTGAGCACTGAGAGCTCCTGAGCAGGACAGAAAATGTGTGACCTGGGAGGGGACACACTGAGGGGATCCAGGAGCCAGGGATCATCCATGGAATCCCCACTCATCCCTGGTGTCACCATGGGAGATGCCAGGGCAGCGTGCCCAGAGCAGCTGTGGCTGCCCCTGGATCCCTGGCAGTGCCCAAGGCCAGGCTGGACACTGGGGACAGCCTGGGACAGTGGGAGGTGTCCCTGCCATGGATGGGTGGCACTGGGGGGATTTGGGGTCCCTGCCATGGCAGGGGTGGCACTGGGGGGATTTGGGGTCCCTGCCATGGCAGGGGTGGCACTGGGTGGGATTTGAGGTCCCTTCCCACCCAGTACAGTCTGAGATTCCATGATCAGTCTTTTCATCACAGCCTGGAAATCCAACCTTTGATCCCAAAGTTCAGTGTAGCACAAATTCCACCATCCCCAGGGAACCTGTGGGGGAACATTTTGAGTTTATCATTCACAGTGACCACCCAGAGCACATCTGCTTAAGCTCAGGTTTAACTGCAGCAAGGCTGGGCCTGAGGCAGGATAAACACGAGCTGGATTCCCTGCATTCATCCCAGCACTTCCAGAAGAGATCTCCTCCCTCACCTTTGCAAACAGGGGACAGTGGCACTTTGTGATGTGCATTAAAACCCTGGCAGCACTTCTCTCTGCCGTCAGGGTTATATTGGGAAGTTCTGTGCTCCCAAAGGGAACATTAAAGTGCAGCTCTCACAGCCTGATTTGTTCTCCAGCACAGCGCTCTGCTGCGGCTTGGAACAAAATATTCCCGGCAGAAAACGTCCAGGAGAGAGGGTGAGAAGCTGCTCCCCTGCTGGGGGAGGAGAAAAGCAGTTTGTGCTCTGTGGAGGAGTTTTCTGGAACACCAGAGGGCTGCAATGTGTGGGTGGTGACCTGTGACACCGGGAATGGGAGGGAATGGGAGGGAATTCCTACAGGGAGCTGCGGGCAGGTGAGATACCAGCGGGGGCTGAGGGGGAGTTTTGGGACCTGCCCTCCTCAGGAGCTTCTCAAACACCTGGGACAGCAGCAAGGGCAGGGACTGAGGCCAGGAGAACTCGGAATTATTATTA
>WEIU01006565.1:86133-108171 GCA_013389925.1 Aegithalos caudatus | reverse complement strand
AAGGGAAGGGAAGGGAAGGGAAGGGAAGGGAAGGGAAGGGGCCTCATTCATCAGCTTCTGGTGGGAAAACACTGGGAGCAGATTGCCCCAAAGCCCTGTGGATATCCCATCCCTGGAAATGTCCAGCTTGGACAGGGCTTGGAGCAGCCTGGGGCAGTGGGAGGTGTCCCTGCCATGGCAGGTGGGGATTTCAGGTCCCTCCCATCCCAAACTGTTCTGGGATTTATGGTTTCTCTAAGGTTTGGATTTTCTGGTTTCTTTTTCTTTGTCCATGTCCAAGGAATGGGGTGACGGGGGTATAAATGTGCACTTTGTGAAGGACATGGATATTCAAAGAGAACAAGTTCTAAAGATCCCTCTCTGCCTAAAGCCACACCTGGCCCCACCAAGATGGGGCTGGAAAATCCCCCTGGGTGAAAAGTCCCACAGTGAGCAGGCTTTCCTTCCTTTCCACACCCACCCATGTCCTTATTAGTGAAATATTCCTGGAAGCTTCATCTCCACCCAGAAATATCCTTGTTTTTAATTCTTTTTGCTTCCAACTCATTCCAGCTTCCCCTGCAGCCCTGGGACCACTGGGAGCCCTCCAGACCTGTGGCTCCTGGGAATATTTAATCCTGGAGAAAAGAGTGACTGGACCCAACCCTGCCAGATTTTAGACCATGGAATTCTGCCATGGAGCTTCATCCTTGGCACCTGATCCAGCAAAATCTCAAGGGCTGGGATGCTGCATGGAATCAGCTGAGGAATCCTCTCCCAGTCCCAAATCCAATGAAAGTGGTGACACTGGGGTGAAATCCCAGATCCCAAATCCCAGATCCCATCCTGCAGCAGTCCCTGTCCCCTCAGGATATCCACACAAAAGCCAAAGTGATTTGGGATCACCCTGGGAGCCTTCCCAAGAGCTGCCCAGGGCAGAGAACTTTTGTCTGCTCTGCTTCTGCCTGAGCTGGAGCACCCTGTAATTCCAGCACTTTCAGTGATTCCAGAAAAATCAGGGAGAAGTAACTCTGTCCTTTACCTCCCCTGCTCTTCAAATGATTTTTCTTTCCTTTTTTAAAGCACTACCCAAGGCTGTTCCCTGCACACTTGATCATTCTGTGCAAAACCTACTTAAAATTCTCTGCTGCTGCTGAGAAATGGTGCAACACATGGGAGCCTGGGAATTTTCAGCATCCTTGGTGTTTGTTGTTACAAGGAGCATTTCCAGCCTCTGAGGCAGGGAAATCTCCACAAAGCTGCTCCTTTTGCCCAGCCCTGCTCCATTCCTGCCTCCTTCATTGGGAGTTCCAGCAGGTTAATTGTGACCTTGCTCCCTGCTCCCAGAGAGGCCTGGGGGCTCTGCTGGGATGCTCCACACACTGCTCAAAATAATTCTGGGTTTAATAAAGGTTTGTGGATCTGGATCCGGGGTGGTTGGGAAGGGAAGTCCATGAACCACCTCCCTCAGGATTGGGGGAGAAGTGGGAAAGATAACTCAGTATTGGAATTATATCTTCTCAATTCAGGTTGTTGATATGATCAACATCCTTGAGAGATGTTTAGATAAACATGTTTTGGATATTTTTCATTATTATTATTTTATATAAGCTCTGTTCCTTACAGACACTCTGGAAAGATCCACACAGGATGGGGAAGGTGCTCCCTCACTCTGGGCACTGCTCCTGCTTTTCATCAGATCCCATGGATCCTCCAACTGCACATCCCTGAGCCCCAGGTTTCCCAGATGGATCCTGCCCTCATCCCAGGGGGATAAATCACACACAGGCCATAAAATGAGCACCAATTGCTTGGAGACTGAGCCTGATCTCAAGCAGTAAAAGCAGCAAAAGGTTCTTCCCTCTCTTCACAAAAGGACATTTTAAATATGTTAAATAAAGATTTTTCAGAAAACAGGGATGGGTGGGAGATTGGGAATTGGGAATTCCTGGCTGGGCTGGAATTGCCAGGCTGCCCCTGGATCCCTGGCAGTGCCCAAGGCCAGGCTGGACACTGGGGACAGCCTGGGACAGTGGGAGGTGTCCCTGCCATGGGAATGAGATGAGATTTAAGGTCCCTTCCCACCCAAACCATTCTGGGATTCTGGGACATTGCCCAGCATTCCCTACAGCAGGGCACTGCTTTTCTGGAAAGCTCCAGAAACTTTTACTGAGGATCACTGGAGTCAAACTCTGAGCCAAGGAACCTCTCCAGCCTCTTAATTGCAGAATTCCCATTAATCAGAGCCACTGGGTGTGGGAGCTCCAGCCCCTGTCCCTCCCTGCCTGAGCCATGTCCCTGTAGCAGGGAATGGGCTGAGACATCCATCAGCCAAAATTAATCCTTCCCAGGTGAAAATGCCTCTGCCTCCCAATTAGGCTGCTGTGAGGGATGGAGGCAAAGGAGAATTGCTCACCTTAATTAGTCCCTGTGTGGAGCCTGTGCAGAGCCATCCCTCATCTGCTGCCACATCTGTGGGCATCTGCAGGGAGGGGATGCGCATCCCTGCTCCTGCTGCTCCCCTGGGCATCCCTGGGGCTCTCCCAGGGCACTGGGAGCATCCCATGGGGCAGAGGGAGTCACCAGCCCAGCCTGGCATTGTTCAGTCCCAAACCAGAGCTGGGAACTGGTAAATAAATGAGGGAAGTTCTGTAGGAGCTGTCCCAGCCTGGCATTGCTCAGAATTCCAACCAGAGCTGGGAACTGGTAAATAAATGAGGGAAGTTCTGTAGGAGCTGTCCCAGCCTGGCATTGCTCAGAATTCCAACCAGAGCTGGGAACTGGTAAATAAATGAGGGAAGTTCTGTAATCCCCAGCCCATCCTGGCATTGCTCAGTCCCAACCAGAGCTGGGAATTGGTAAATAAAGGAGGGAAGTTCTGTAGTCGCAACATATCCTGGCATTGCTCAGACCCAAACCAGAGCTGAGAACTGGTAAATAAATGGGAGAAGTTCTGTAGGAGCTGCCCCAGCCCTGGTGGTCCCCAGGCCCCAAAGTTACTGCTTCCTGAAGGTAAAAAGTTTCAAGGAAAGCTTCAGTGGGGAAAACCTTTCCATTCTGTTTCCACCACAGATGTTACAGAGTTTGAATCTGACTTTCAACACCTCACATTACCTAAACACACAGAAAAACCCCATTTTACATCCCACCCTCAGGACTGAGTCCAGCTGGCTGCTAAAATCCACCTTTCCTTCACACCCACACCCACAGCCCTCCCTCTCCAGCACCCCCAGATGATTTTGGTGCTGTCTCAGGTGGGGTTTAAAGAAGGAATTGCCAGTTCTGCTGGACAGGGGTAAATCCATGCACTCCTTTTAAACTCATCCAGCAGCAAGTGCACCATCAGATCAGTGCCCATGGATCTCTGAAATCCCAAGGAAGGACATCCCAGCCCCACTGCTCTGGGCCATTGACATGCAGGTGCAGCACCCTGCTCTTTGTGGCTCCACACACTGACTCACACCCCAAGCCCAATTAGCTTTAGCTCATTAAATGGGAAGCAAGCTTGTTGTCATCTCGCCTCAAACAGGTTGAACATTCCTAATTGGGGGGAAAAAAACACAAAAAAATACCCAAAAACCCTCCAGCAGTTTCATTTTTAGCCCCAAATGAAACCATTCCTCACTGCTGCCTCACAGGAGCTGCTCCCTAATCCTGGTGTCAGCTGTGCAAGGGGAGCTCATTCCTCACACCAGCGTGGGTGGGAGCTCCTTTAATGTGCAGATCAATCCACTCAGCAAGGAAATGTGCAGAAAGGCTCTCCCTGTGCTGCCTGCTATTCCATGGGATAAATGCAAACCCTCTGGAAACCCCCAGTCTCTGAACACAGCCATGATCCAGGCTGGCTCTGGAGTGTCCTGGCAGCTGGAACTGGGAATCTCTGCACTCCCCTGCCCAGGAATTTGCCCTGCAGCAAATATTTTTCCATGTTCTCCCTGAGGTGCAGCCCTGCAGGCTCTCCCAGTTTCTCCCATTAAGGATGCAGTGGGCAGCAGCTCTGAGCTGGCTGGGCCTGAGGAAAATTCCCAACCTCAGGAGCTGCTGCAGCCTCAGCAACACTTCATTAGCAGGAGGCTGATCAATCCACGTCTGATCAATCCAATTAGCAGCAGTTTGGGAGCCCCCTCAGGAGGTGTTTGCACAGCCAGAAGGGCCAGGGAGGAGGGAAGGTCAGGCCCATCCTTCCCTGGAATGGAGCCCTGGGACATGGCCTGGAAACTCAGACCCAGCCTGAAAATTTGGGGAGACTCGAGTGTTGGAGGTTGGATGTGGTTTCCTTTGTGTTGATTTTTTTTTTTGCTGGGAAATTAATTGCTGGGTACTTAACCAAGACAATAGAGTGGCCAAGCAGGAGTTTTGGAGCTGATATTTTCTGATAATGGGACATTAGGCCTCAGCAATGACATTCATCTGGACTGCTTCTAACACCCTGACCCTGACCCTGTCAGGGGTTTCTGGGGTTTTGTTTGCTTTTCTGCATGTTTATTTTATTTTCTGTACTATTACATTTGTATTTTTAATATTCCCATTAAAGGACTGTTATTCTTATTCCCAAAACTTTGCCTGAGAGCCCCCAATTGCAAAAATTATAATAATTTGAGGGAGGGGTTTACATTCTCTATTCAACGGGAACTTCCAGCTTTTTGCTGGCAGAAACCTGTCCTTTCAAAACCAGGACATTGAGGAATCACCCCAAACACAGCTGGATAATTACAGATAGGAGAAATTATATTTTGCTTCCCTACAGCTGCTCTCCAAACTCAGCTTCTTTAGAGTCCAGGCAGAAAAAAATTTCAAATAAAAATGTGACCTCCCTTTATGAGGAATTCCAGGAGGAAATCCCAGTGTCCCAGGCAGAGGCAGAGGAGGGATCAGAGACCCTGCAGAGTGGCTGATGCATTGCTGCTGATGTCAAGTGTCAGAAACCCTCCAGAGCTATAAAAACACCACTTAAATTCACTAAATCCTTTGCACTCCTGGTCCCTCCATGTGAGACAGGAGCAGGAATAGAAATATCCCTGGAGCTGGAAGGGACACAGAGGGCAGGGAGAACAAACTCCATCAGGAGCTCTCCCATCCTCACCCCAAAGAGAGGCACTTGTGGGAAATAGAAAAAGAAAAAAAACCTCACAGCAAGTGTGGATGTTGGGAATAGAAAAAGAAGAAAAACCTCATGGCAGTGTGGATGTTGGGAATAGAAAAAGAAGAAAAACTTCATACCAGTGTGGATGTTGGGAATAGAAAAAGAAGAAAAACCTCATGGCAGTGTGGATGTAGGCCTAAAGTGAAAAAGACCCCAGAACGAGGGCACAGAGCAATGGCTGTGGTTTTGTGCTGTGCAGAGTTAGGCCTTAGCAAGTACAGAAATATACTAAGGAAGATTGTAGAAGAATAATGAGGGTCTCTGCTTTGTTTATAGGAGAGTATAAAGAGTTCCTGAATAGCAAAAAACAAAAAATTAATCAAGCACCCATTGTTGGATATCAGGCCTATGTGTGGTTTCCATGATTGGTTTATGCAGATGTCTGTAAGCTCTTAGCAATTTGCTGTTGGTCAGGAAACTTTTAAAAGGCCTTGGAACACAGGGAATTGTGTCCTGTACCACAGGGAATTGTGTCCTGTACCACAGGGAATTCTCTCCTGTACCACAGGGAATTCTCCCCTGTACCACAGGGAATTCTTTCCTGTACCACAGGGAATTCTCTCCTGTACCACAGGGAATTCTCTCCTGTACCACAGGGAATTGTGTCCTGTACCACAGGGAATTCTCTCCTGTACCACAGGGAATTCTCTCCTGTACCACAGGGAATTGTGTCCTGTACCACAGGGAATTCTGCCCTGTACCACAGGGAATTCTCTCCTGTACCACAGGGAATTCTGGCTGCTGTTGCCATCTTTCAGTTGTCTCCCCGTACTGGGGCTGATGCTGCAATAAAAACTGGAGGAACCTCTCCCAGCAGTCCCATCCCGTTATTTGGAAATATTTAATATCCAACAGGCAACCACCCCATGTCCCCCCCCTCCCAGTGTGTTTATCTCCATGAGGACAGAATTCCACTGCTGAATGCTGATGACAATGGCCCCAGCCAGCCCAGGACAGCAATTACAGGGCTGCGCATTCCCAAATTCCCCTCCCAGCCCGCCCTGCTGACCCCTCTCCAATTAGCACAGCAGGAAGGGGAGGGGAGGCCCGGGTCTGTGCTGTGATCACGGGGCTCTGGGAGGAGCTGATCCATTATTTATCAGCCAATATTCATTCCCAAGGTGCAAATGGAGCCAAACTTAGAAAAGTGTGAGACCTGGTGACTGTTTGTGCATTTTGTGTCCATTTTGTGACCATTTTGTGTCCATTTTGTGTCCATTTTGTGACCATTTTGTGCCCATTTTGTGCCCATTTTGTGACCATTTTGTGTCCATTTTGTGACCATTTTCTGACCATTTTGTGACCATTTTGTGCCCATTTTGGGTCCCCCTTGGGTTTATCCCTGCCCAGGCTCTTGTCCTGCCCAAGGTGTGTCCTTAAAGGCCTTTTAATAAATCCCTGCTTTATTCTCCAGCCCTGCCCAGTCTGTTCCAGCCCAGCCTTCCCAAGGCATCCCCAGCTCAGCTTCCCAGCTGCTCACATGGATGAGGGTTGGAGGGCAGAGCAGCAGGCTCTGGAGCTGCTAATTAAACCATTTATGTGCAGACTTTGATGGCTCTGCCTCTCCCCAGCTTGACAGAACTCCCAGGAGCAGCCCTGGCCAGCTGCACCCCAGATCATCATCCTGGGGGCTGGAACCCTCTGAAATAATCAGGTTGACAAAAGCCAATGTTTGCTCCATTCCCTGCCAAATTTGGGGGTGGATCATAAAGTGGAATATTTTCCACCAGCCCAGCTGCCTTTGCCTGCAGGCCCTGGGTGTCTCCCATCAGTGGTGCCTGCACAGGAGTTACCCACCAGTGGATTTGCCTCTTTCTCCTGCCCTGTGTGCTGGTTCCAGCTGGAGTCAGACAATGAATTTCCAGCTCAGCATGGGAAATGTGCTCAGCAGAGATAAAAAAAAACCACTCCAGTTCTCCCTGCTCTGCTCTCAGGGCTGTCCCAGCCAGGGCTTCACAGCAACAGAGGCAGCTCTGGGAAGGGCTTGCACAGGCTCAGGTTGTGCCAGAGCTCTGGGGAGATTTGGGAAGGCTGGGAAGTTTTTGAGAGAGGGTGAACAAGTCACCTCAGCACCTTCCTGCCCTGGGAATGAAACAGCCCCAGCAGGAAACCTCCATTCCCTGATCCATGGCCTTTCCAGGTATTCCCTGTTCTCCACAGGGAGAGAGAGGAGGGATCTGCCCCAAAACAGCTCCAGCACAGGGATTGGGACCCCACACCTGCCCCAAAACAGCTCCAGGACAGGGAATGGGACCCCACACCTGCTCCTGGTAAATGTTGGCTCCTGCTTTGGAGTCTGATGCCACACAAGGCATCACCTGCTTGGAATTCTGTTCCCAAAAGAGAATCCCAGAGTGGTTTGGGTTGGAAAGGACCTGAAATCCCACCCCTGCCATGGCAGGGACACCTCCCACTGTCCCAGGCTGTCCCCAATGTCCAACCTGGCCTTGGGCACTGCCAGGGATCCAGGGGCAGCCACAGCTGCTCTGGCAATCCCAGCCCAGCCAGGAATTCCCAATTCCCAATCTCCCACCCATCCCTGCCCTCTGGGAGCCATTCCCTGTGCCCTGTCCCTACATCCTTTGGAATTGGTCTCCACATTTCCTGGAGGTCCCCAATTAGGTCAAACCTGGCCTTGCACCCACTCCCCTTAATTATTAATCAAGTTTCCTTCTCTGTAACTTCCACAGAATTTCTCCCCACTCTCAGCCTTGCCTGATGATTTCTTCCCCCCCCCACATGGATATAAAACATTCCAAAGGCGTGGGGGAGCAGGCAGGATTGTGGCAGCAGAGTTCAGATTTCAGAGCCTGGCACAGGTGCAGGCTTCTGCTCCCTCACACAATCTCTTTAAAATCCAGAGGGAGTCCCACTTTAATTTACAGAAATTTAATGACAGCATTACTTTGGAAATGAGTTAAGTTTTGAATGGTGTGGATTCCTTCATCTGATGAGGAGGAAGTGTGCCTGCAATGATAATCATTTAATAGAGCCATGTGGGTAAATATCAAAGAATTTGTAACTCTTTATTGATGCTGTGCTCACAAAACACCTCAACAATCTCTTTTTTTCTGTCTGATCTGAATTTCCAACACATTTCACCTGTGTGGTGCAGTGGTGAACCAAATTTGCAGTTTTCCCATTCCTCATTTAACTGAGGAGCTTTTTGCCTGTCCTGGGGACCCCCAAAGTTGGGGGAGAGCTCTCAGAGGGGCTGAGCCCAGCCCTGCCCCAGCCACAGGGAGCAGCAGCTTGGACAAGGATTCCCTGATGGAATCTCCAGGCACAGCAGAGATCCCTGAGCTGCCAACACAAAGCTTTTCATCCCTGCCCATCCCAAGGATCAGCATTTTGGGGATATTTCCATGTCACAGCTCACCTGTAAGTCCAATCACACCTGTCCTTCCTCCCCTCATCACACTCCTCCTCCTGCAGCTTCCCACTCCTTCTTCCCTCAGAATATCAGATTTTGGGCTGCTCCAGAGGCACTGCTCTATCAGGCTGTGTTAAAATATCCACATTTTCCACACAGGCTTCCCTCCTGGTCTGATCCATGTCCCTCTGACCTGGCCCCAGTTTTATTTCCATTTTTAATCCAAGTAAAAATGCAGTAAAAATTTATCCAGCTCTTCTCCTGCAGCCCAGACAGCCCAGGAGCAGCCAAGGCATCACCCAAACCTGTGGGATCCACCTGCAAATGTCCCTCCAGAGAGCAGAAATTTAAGGAATTCCCACCTAACCATAAGCAGGGAGAAGTTTCCCTGAGCTTACAGAATCCAGGCAAGTTCACACCTGGATTGAGGACCTGCCCAATGGCCCCATGCACAAATTCACTCCCACACAGCAAAGCTGTGCAGGAATCAGTCAAGTTTTTGTGGAATCCCAGTAATTTGGGGGTTAAAGCTCACCCAGTTCTGCCATGGATTAGGAACACCCTCCTCTATCCACCTTTTTCCTTAACTTTTCCATCCTGGTTTAACAGCTGTGCTGTGGCCAAACTCCTCCTGCCAGTCTGGCAGTGATGCCTCAGGATTTTAGCTTTTACATTTTTTCTATATCCCACTCCTTTGTCCCAGCCCATGGGAAAGATGGGAAGTTCAGGAGCAGCCCCTGTAGAGTTCCCACTTCCTCAAAATATTTGCTGTTTTAGGGAAAATCGCTGTGCACAGAGACAAGGGAGGATAAAATATATTTAAATGAAATCCAAAGGTTTGAAGGGGTTTATTTTTAGCAAAGCCAGCTGGGGTTTGAAATCTCACTTCCAAGGGAAATCCTGCAAAAAGCAAGGCATGAAGAGAGGAGCAGAAATCACAAAGGGAAGTTTTGCTGTAGAATATTCCTGCAAGACAAATAATTTGGGGGGAAGATTGGAGGACATCCAAACACCAGGAGCTGTTCCAGTTTCCACCTTGTTTCCACTCACACACCCAAGGCATGTTTAATAATCAAATGTTATCATGTAATGGAATCAAACAGCCCCTGTGGAACAGAGAAATGTCTGAATGAGACACAACATGGAAGGCTTTTAGAAGATAACGTTAGGAATTCCCCTTGCAGCTCCCCAAACTGAGGTGCTGATTTTTATGGATCTGCTCCTGCTGTTGGCTCCTATGGGTGCAGAGCTGCCACAGCAGCGAGCTCAAAGCATTGCCTGAACAAAACCAAAGCACAAAAAGAAATATTTCCTTCCCAGAACCTTCTGATCCATAGAATTGCCCAGAGGTTTCCAGGATTCGGGCATTCCTGCCCTGGCACAGGTAAAGCCCCAGCACAAACCAGGAGAAATTAAATCTGTTTGTAACACAATTCTCTCTCAGCCAAGGAGATTATTTTTTTTATTTCTTTCCTCAGCTATCAAATCCACACAGCTTTGATCATTGCTGCTTCTCCTTTGTTTCCTGAGCTTGATTTTTCTTTCTTTAGAAGAGAATTATTTCCAAGGCATCCAAATTCCTGCTGTGAAGCCAGGTAGGCTCTGCCAGGAGAGGAGCTCCCAGGGCCCTTTCTGTTCCCATTTGCATCCCCCAGAGCACCAAGGAGCCTGTTCAGGGCCTCCCACTCCTTCAGGGAAGGGAAGGAAAAACCTTCAGGCTGGTAATTCTCATTTGAAAGCCTTCTTCAAGAGCCAGTGACCTAAATAGAGCTGAATTCCCTGGATTTATCCCCATGCTGCTGCTCCTGGGAGATGTGAGAGCAGAGACTCCATCCTGCTGTCCTTGGGATAACAGCAGGAACATCTGCCTGACAGTTCAGGAGTGATGCACAGAGACAGAATTACCTTTTAGGAGCCTTTAAAGGATTAATTACTGCTCCTCTATTAGCCAGTGGGTCTGAAGAGCATTTTGGAGAATGCTGAGGGGCCTTTTCCTGCTTCTGTTCCAAACCTGTGGGAAGGGAAAGCTCCAATCCCTCAGCATTGCTCACTCTGGAACTACTCTTGGAAGCAGCTGGAGCCTGGGTCTGTCCCAGTTGGACAGGAAATTAAGAGCTTGACTCCAGGGTAGAAAGATCAGAAGGCTTTATTTACAATTATCCAGCCTTTTAACAACATGCTGTGCTAAAAATGCACATTATTGGTGTGTAAAACTGACACCTCTGCATTGGTGAAGTAACAGAAACAACAGCTGGCTGAGGGGCTGTTATGAGAACTTAGAAATGTTGTGGTTAGAGAAAGAATATTTTCATGAATTGTCCTGGAATGAAAATTCTCTCAAGAAATCTTCCCTTGGGAAAGAGAACCAGCCCCTGGCAGGCTGAAATCCTTACAGACTCAGAAATATCAGCTCCACACGGGTCCATCTCTGTAGCAGGGTACCCACAAAACCTGGAATTAAAGTGCTCCAACCAAACCAGCACCTGGAGTGTTCCTTGTTGCTATCAGAACCCTCAGGGATTGGCCAAGGTTCCTGAGAAAAACAGGGCTGAAATGAGAAAAGAAGAGCCTGAGCAATGGAATAGCAGGAATGCCAGAGCTGGATAAAGGAGTGATAACCTGGGACCAATCCTGTTTGCTGGAGGGTGCTGGGCACATGGACAAGGCAGAGAATCCAATCCAATAATGACAGATGTGAACAAGCAGCCTGAGAATCTGTAATTGTAGTTAAATGTAAACAATAAACTGCTCCTGCTCAATCACACTGGCTGTGTTGTTGCCCATTTTCTCCCTGCCAACACATCTCCTTTTCTTCTTTGGGAAGGAGAAGGAGTCAGGGAGCATCAAGGCTGCAGTGTGGCAGCTCCCAGAGATGAGCCCTGACTGCTGAGCACTAATCCCAGCCATTCCTGCCACAGCTCCGGGGTGGAATTCCTGGAATTCCCTGCTCACACATCCGCAGCCACACTGGGCTGGCTCATCCCCGGGAAGGGATGACACAGGGACACCAATTAATGGCAAAACCACTGGGGTTTAATTGCTGGGAGCGCAGTGACAGCCCCAGGAGGCAGCTCCCAACCACCAGCCTCCCAAAAAGGGATAAAAGGATCCAAATCTCTGCTCTTTGATCCCCCAGCTCCCACTGAGAAATCGGAAGGTTTTAATTGTGGGATAACACAGGTGCTGTTTCCTCTGAAGCCCAGTTGACTCAGTGATCCCTAAAAACCCCTAAAACCTTTGGACAAAAACCAGATTTAATCCTGACAGAGCTTTTTTTTATCCTCCAGGGTGCTGAAGGCCTGGACATCTCATCTCTGTAATTAAAGGGCTCAAAGAACAGCACCAGAGCCAATCCATCTTTCCTGAAAATCAGGATATGCAAATCTTGGAAAAACTCCTGGCTGCTGGAGCACCTCCCCACCCGAAGTTCCCTGACCACTGGCTCTGCACTTTCTCCTGGAGAATCCCATGCAAGCCAAAGGTTCATGGATAGTCACACCTGATTAAGCTCTAGAGTCAGGAAAGAAGGAAATTCAGGATATATTAAGGGAATTGAGTGTGTTATTCCTGCATTATTTAATGCCCTGTTGTGTGTCAGGCAACAGAGAGCGTTCAAAGCTCTGGGAGGAAACAAAAGGAAAACTCCCCCTGTTGATGGCAATTCCAGAAATAATTGACACCTTCTCCCTGCTCCTGACTGCTCCTAATGCAGGAAAATGATGCAGGTTAAAGGCTGGGAAACAGGGATTTAAGGATGAGGGGTTTGCACTTTGCTTTTAACAGAGCAGTAATCTGCTCTGCCACGTTCCCCTTGTCAAATCCCAACCCAGGCTGATGTCCCTGCAGTGTGTGCTCCATGCCAGCTGTTATCCCAGGTGTGGCAGGGCTCTTTATCCCTGCCAGGACCCCCCTCCCTGCAGGGATCTCTGCTGTTATCCCAGGTGTGCCAGGGCTCTTTATCCCTGCCAGGACCCCCCTCCCTGCAGGGATCTCTGCTCTTCCTGGCCCAGCCAGGCTCACTGCAGGCCTGAGACAATTCCAGCATCCCAGGGGGAGAGGCTGCAGCCAGGGGAGGAGCCCAGCATTCCCAGCTGGATCCAAGCTGGGATCAGAACAGCAGCACAGCCTGTGGGCACTGCATTCCCAGAGGAGCCCGGGCCCAGCCCAGCCCCACTGGAGCCTTCTCCAGGATCAGCTCTGCTCCAGCAGAACCACAGCTGGCACTGCAGGAGGGCTGGGCTGGGCTACTCCCAGCTCCCTGACCCACAGGGATCACAGCCTGATCTCAATCTGACAGGGATTCTTTTTGTTTGGATTTTTTTTTTGTACTACTGCATTATTATTTTTACTATTCCTAATAAAGAGCTGTTATTCCTATTCCCATATCCTTGACTAAGAGCCCCTTAATTCCAAAATTACAATAAATTGGAGGGAGGGGGTTTCCATTCTCCATTCCAAGGGAAGCTCTAGCTTTCCCTGGCAAACACCTGCCTGTCCAAACTGGGACACCTGGCAAGAGTGCTGGGATCCCAGACCCATTCCCTGCCCTGGGAGGAGCCAGCCTGGTGGCTCTGCCCCTCTGCCCATTGGGGCTGTGCCCCAGGGGATGAGTTCCAGCCCAGAGAAGCTCACAGAGCGTTTGCAGCAGGGCTGTGGGTGGCTCTGGATCCTCTGCTGCCTGAACTCCTCATTCAGGAGCTGGCTGCTGCTCACAATGCTCCATATGTCACTTAAGGGCTCAGTGGGTTCCAGAAAATCCCAAAATTTGGGAGCCCAGGGAAGTGCTGGAGGCTTGCAACTGTTCCCAGTGAAATCCTGAATTTAACAATCACCTCCCCCCCAGCAAAACACAAACCAAATGTGAAAGCAGCTGCAGCCTCAGCCAAATGAGTCCCAGGGCATTTTCTTGTTTGCTGAGGTGTTCCTGACCTCTGGCCAGGGGATGGCTGCTGAATTTTGGGAACTGGGGTTTACACCAAGCAGCAGCTGAACAAAATGCAGATTTTTGCTTGATGAAAAGGTGGAGTTCAGTTGTAAGTGTGAAAAGAGGAGGACAGAGTGAAATCTTTAAATTTCACTGAGGTTTCACCTCTCCAAAAGCAAAGGGAAGGCTGCAGAGTAACTCAGGAATAAATTTTGCCAACATCAGAAGGCCCTCAGAAGGGTTTATTTCTCATTTTTTTATAACATGCTGCGCTGAAGAACCATGTAATTGGCCAGTAAAAACAACACTTCTCTTCACTGGCTAAATAACAAAACACCTGGAAGAGCAGTGACCATGAGAGTCCAGAGATATGATGAAAATAACATTACTATTTACAGAAACCCATCCTTGGGAGATGGATTTTTCTCAATCCAGAGCAATCAGCCAACTTCCTGCCCACTTCACCTTCTGCAAACAATCCCATTCTCCAAAAAAACCCTGCAGGAGCTGCCCATGGCCACCACTCCAGGAATCCACCAGGAAAATGATCCTGGAAAATGATTCCATACTTCCTGAGCTTCCCCTTCTTCCTGCTGGGTGTTTAATTCAGCTCTAACCTTGTATTTTTTATCCTTTTTTTACAATCTGCCTGCCCAAATTAGATGCAGCGTGCTAAGATTAACTACATCAGAGCCACCTAATGAGATGCAAATCCTGCCACTCTCCTCTATTAATATCTCCCAGGATATTTCCTGTGGGGCTGGGATTTGCTGGGATCTGGAATTCCCAGTTGTTCCCATCACCCTGCTGGGGTGAGCTCCAGCCAGGCTGCACCACCTCCAGCAGAGTGAGAAACTTCTGCTCCTGCAGGAGGTACAAAACAAGGGTGGGAAATTCTCCTGGATAATTTAATGCAGCTGGAATCCCTGAGGTTGGAAAAACCCTCCCAGGCTGACCCAAGCTGCCCCCACCTCGTCCCCAGGGCCCTGAGTGCCAGGTTCAGGAATTCCTTGGACACCTCCAGGCATGGGGATCCACCTTTCCAATTCCCCCCTGCACAAAGTCTGCAAGGGAGTCACCACCTCTGGATTTTTCCTTATTTTCAGGAAATAAATTTGCTTTTTTTCTCTGTACAAATCTTCTGAATTTGCACTCAATTTAAAAAATAATAATAAAAAAAAGGCCTGATTAGTTCCTAAATTATTCTACCAAGTCACTTACATAATCTACTCATGCAATATCTGTATCCTCTATTTCTGGTATTTTTAGGATAAACTTGTTATTAGAATTCTGTTAAAACATGAAAATGTGTTGGAGCAAATATTGCATGACTCTCTCCCATTTTGCTCCCAGGAAAACCATGGGTATTTCCCATTTTGCTCCCAGGAAAACCATGGGTATTTCCCATTTTGCTCCCAGGAAAAGAACAGGTATTTCCTGTTTTCCTCCCAGGAAAAGCACAGGTATTTCCTGTTTTCCTCCCAATAAAGCATGGGTATTTCCCATTTTTCTCCCAGGAAAAGCACAGGTATTTCCTGTTTTCCTCCCAATAAAACATGGGTATTTCCCATTTTCCTCCCAATAAAGCATGGGTATTTCCCATTTTTCTCCCAATAAAGCACAAGTATTTCCCATTTTCCTCCCTCTCCCTCTCTGCCTTTTCCTCTCCCAGCCTCCAGCCCAGCACCCACTGTGAGTCCATGGAGTTTTTCCCAAGGATAACTGGACTGTTGATTTCCCTTGTCCTTTCTCTTCTCCCCAGCCCTACAATGGCAGGTGATTTCTCTTGGTACTCTTCCCAAATCAATAATTTCATTCAGCCCATCTGCTCTGACTTCCTTTCATTTGCAACTATTTGTTAAAGCACCAGAAATGGAATTATTCCAAAAATGCCACAGGTGGAGGAGACGCTTAGCATAAAGAAAATCAAAATTAATCAAGGCAGGGTTTGAATAGTTGAAAATCAAAGTTTGCCTCGTTCAGCTGGGGACAGCCAAGGTGAGGTGGAGCTGTCACAGATGGTGGCACAGAGGGGCTCAGCCCCAGGTGTGTGGGGTCACACAGGGCAGGGTCTGGCAGTTTTATTTTCTTTTCCCTGCTAGAGTCTGGATTAAATGCTTGGGAGGTGCAGTTTTTGTGTTCAGACTCAGATGTTTATTAATTCTTATCCATGTCACAGTCTCACAAGCTGTGAGTTCCAGCTAACAAAGTAGAAAATGGCCCTCATCTCTTTCTCTACAAGGTATTTAAAGCACAAATTTTCCAATAACAAGATGACACCTAAATTATTTTTACTTTTAACCCAATCACCAACCACCCCTGGCCCTCAATGTGGATTTTCCTGCCCAATTACCAAACCCCACCCAGCCCATGGAGAAGAAGGTGCCAAAGAAGGGCTCAGCCTCTGCCCTAAATCCTCCCCCTTGCTTTATCTCTATTCCTGTGTTCTAAACCTGAAACTCGGAGTTCTGCACCCTGTGCTATCCCACACTTCTATCCAAACCCCACAGCCACAATCCCAGGGCTGTCACTCAATTTTGGGAGCCTTTTCCAGGCCCTCAGGTCCATGCAGAGTTTGCTTGGGGGTCAGTGCCTGTCAGCACAGAAAACCTGGAATTCTCAGTGCCCAGGGCTCCAGCAGCAGGGGAGATCTGCAAGGCAGCTTAGGGCAAGAACAGCTTCCAATGAACTCCCCAAAAATGAAATGGCAATAGCTGCCTGTGCAGGCACCAATATTCAGGGGAAAAATCCCCAAAGCTCTGGTGGTGACCCCAAAGGAACCTGAGCAGGGGGCAGAGGGAGCCCCTCACATCCCTGGGATTGGGACTGAACCTTCTTCTCTGCAATTCTCCAACCCCAGGAAATGCCAACAGAGTTCACTCCGGGTGTGATGACAGCAGGAATTTCCCATGGCCACAGGACTGGAAGTTTATTGGAATCTGCCATGGTGGTTCTGATCATCCCAGGGCAGCAATGAACATCCCAGAGCAGAAATTAACATCCCAATGCAGAAATGAACATCCCAGTGCAGGAATGAACATCCCAGAGCAGGAATGAACATCCCAGAGCAGCAATGAACATCCCAGAGCAGAATGAACATTCCAGAGCAGAAATGAACATCCCAGTGCAGGAATGAACATCCCAATGCAGAAATGAACATCCCAGAGCAGGAATGAACATCCCAGAGCAGAAATGAACAGCCCAATGCAGAAATTAACATCCCAGTGCAGGAATGAACATCCCAGTGCAGGAATGAACATCCCAGAGCAGAAATGAACATCCCAGAGCAGGAATGAACATCCCAATGCAGAAATGAACATCCCAGTGCAGGAATGAACATCCCAGGGCAGAAATGAGGACCTTTGGGGTTGCACAGGGACCTTTGGGGTTGCATGGAGACTTTTGTGGCTCCACAGGAACCTCTGGGGCTCTCCTCCTCTCCTCCCCCTTCCCCAAACGCCTTTCCAAGTTCTGGCCCTTCCCAGAGCTGCTGCCCCACATTTCCATGCTCACCCCTGCGGCAGCAGCTGAAAAAACCCAAGTGTGGAGGGGAATTAAACCCAGGAAAACCCCTCCGAATCCCCCCTGACATGGCAGAGCAGGAGCAGCAGTTTGTGCCCCGCTCCTCTCTGGCAGCTCCTGCAGGGATCTGGAATCTCTGGGATGCAGATGTTGTTTTCACAGACACACTCCCGGCATCACAGCAAACACCGTCTGCAGCCAGGCTCCGCTCCGCCGTCATTCCCTTGTTCCACCCGCTCCGCTTCGCTCTTCCCCTCATCCCTGCTCCTGAATTAGCAGCAGGATCGGGATCAGATCCTGCTCCTCCCTCAGCACGCACGTCCTTTGGAACAGAGATCTCATTGTGCTGGGGAGAAGGCTTTACATCCCCTAGGAAACGCGCTTTTAAATCTGGTGTTCGAGGATTCTTACCTGAGTATGTGGGAGGAAAGGATAAAGGCATAACCTGGATTGGGAACGGGAGGATCCCGCAGCAGAGACAGGAGTGACCCGGGAAAGTGCCAGGGGGCAGGGCTGGGTGGGAGATTGGGAACTGGGAATTCCTGGCTGGGCTGGAATTGCCAGAGCAGCTGTGGCTGCCCCTGGATCCCTGGCAGTGCCCAAGGCCAGGTTGGACATTGGGGAGAGCCTGGGACAGTGGGAGGTGTCCCTGCCATGCCAGGGGTGGGAATGGGGGGGATTTCAGGGCCTTCCCACCCCAAACCATCCCAGGTTTCTCTGGAAGAGCTCAGCACCACCCTGGTGCTATGTGAACACCAGCACAGCCCAGAGATTTTGGCCACTGCAGGGAATAGAAAAACTCCGGGCTGATACCAGAGAGCGCTGGAATTGTGCATCAATTGGCATCAACTTCCCAAATTTACATCCATCCTAACCTTCCACAAGTACTCCTGAGCAGGTTTATTTTCTAGGGATGGCTGCAGCTGCCCCAAACACGCATTTTGCAGCATTTAGCAGCATTTAGCAGCATTTAGCAGCATTGAGCCGCTCTCTACAAGAGCCTCCATCACGTGTGAAGTGTCCAAGCAGAAAGGAAAACTGCGGCCAAATTCCAGCCGGGCTCCTGCATGATTAAATTCCTGAATTCCGGCGTTAAACTGAACTCAGTGCCCCGGGAAAGCTCCGGTTTTATCAATGCCGTGGGTGTTCGGGAGCCCGGGATTTGGTGTTTGCAGGGGCAGGAATGGGGGCAGCTCTGAGCCTTCTTTCCCTGGGATGCATTGCCCTGGATATTCCCATCCTGCCGTGCCCATGGAAACGCCTCTCTCCAGGCTGGCAGCATTCCCGGGGTGATCCCGGTGTTGATCTGTTAGCACAGGAATGCAGAATCACGGAGATTATTATAGGCAGGTGCTTTTATTGAAGAGTTCTGGGAATCAGGGGTACAGACCCAAATCTGAGTCCAACATTGTAAAAAACGAGGCTCACTTTCTTAGAAGAATTTATAAATTTAATAAAAAATTAAAAATAGACAATTAGGAGACAGCAAATAAAGCACCAACAGTTCCTGGGCCGAGGGTGCCTGGCCCAAGGCAGCCCCCACCCCTCACCCTTCAGATCCTTTGTTTCCAGGATCTCTGTGTCACACATCCCACAGACCCTAAGGCAGGATCCAAACTCTCTTTTTGGGGATCATTTCTGTGCTCAGTTCCAGCTCCCCCCAATCATTTTATCTGCTGGATCCATCTGGGGGCTCCACTCTGATATCACAGCTCCCAGAAACTCTTCTCTCCAGGTTTCTCCATCTCCATTGGGATGAGATCCCTGAGAACAGAGGTTCCATGGCTTTGCTCAGCAATCTCCAGGCAGGAATGCAGGAGGACTCTCCCCACCTCCTGCTTTGGCCAGCTCAGATGTTACAAAGAACAAACCCAGCCTTTACTGTTAGCACTGTGTTACAGTCAGAAAATACACATTGATCACATTTCTAAACCCTGTTAATAAAAGCAAACACAGCACAACTTTCCCACATTATACACACAGCATTCACCTCAATATTTGCCAAAATCCAACTCCATAATGTGCATTTATAACAGACATTACCTTCAAAGTGAACATGTTTTATACCTTATCCATTACATAGCTATATATTAATTATTAAACCAAAATTTTCCTATTGTATGTGTGGACTCCACCCAACCAGACCCCCAAAACATCCTTTCTCATGGTTCTTACTATGATTAAATGATAATTATATTCAATTATTGCATTTAACAATGATACCATTTATCACATGACCATTACACAGGTACAGATCTACTAAAACAAAACCAAACGTTTATTCCCAAGGCCCAGTTCCCTTTCCCAGGCCTCCCCAGGCCCAACCTTTCTTTACATCCCTACCCCCAATTTATTTTCATGATTTTAGAAACATTTCATCCCATGCTATTAAAATTTCACCCTGTCCTATCAGATGCAGCTGCAGGCTGGGCCATTTTTCAGGTCACGTCGTTCTTGCCAAAAATCAGGAGCCAGGTTTTGCTGGATTCAAGCCAGAGCTTTCTGCTTTGTGGATTTTACACAATGCCTAAGTCTTGCTTTACTGAATTTTCACAAAGTGCATCTTATCTTCATGGTTTTTACCTGGAAACTGAATTCCTACGTGTGCTGCCAGCAGTTCTCCCTGTGTAACAAGTTCTGTTCTATGTGCTGCTGCAAGTTGTTGTTCTTCCACTTTTACAAAAATCATTACAAAACTGTAAATATTTCTGTTTTCCCCTCAGATGAAGGGATCCTGATCCATGCATTCTCCCCCTTTGGATCAATCCCTCCCTGCCTGGAGCTCATTTTAACCCCAATCCATCCACTCTGCTGTGATGTTTGGTCTCCCAGGGAAGCTGTGGGTTATAATCTTTTTGATTAACTGATTCTCTCAGATATTTGCACTCCCTCATTTGTTTCCTGCCTGTCCTTTAGAGCCATTTTTAGGCTGTTATTTTTCTGACCAGTGCAGGTGACATTTTCTGAGCTGGGTGTCCCAGAGGTGCCTGGAGGTGAGAGAACACCCAGAGGTTTATCAATGTGCACTTTAAACATAACAATGATTTTATTTTTCTTTAGAAATATTCAAGAACAGGGAGAATGGGAAATTATTTCCTCTGGACTTTCAGTTCAGTGGAGATGAAAACAAAAAAAAAACCCCCAAAGCTGGACATAGGAATAGCCTGGCACAGGGTCCCCAGAGCAGCTGTGGCTGCCCCTGGATCCCTGGCAGTGCCCAAGGCCAGGTTGGACATGGGGGACAGCCTGGGACAGTGGGAGGTGTCCCTGCCATGCCAGGGGTGGATTTGGGATGAGCTTTAGGTTCCCTCCCACCCAAACCATCCCAGGATTCTGTATTTACCAGAAGGAGCTGGGTTTGGGCTCTCAGCAGCTGCACTTTGCTGCCCTCCCCTTCTCTTCCCTGCTCCTGTCTGGAGCTTTTCTGCTCTCCAGAGCCGTTTCCATGGTTTTCCAACAGTCTGCAGCTCTCCCATGGAAAATCTGATGTTTGCTATGCTGAGTGTGGTGTTCTGGAGATCCAAGAATCTGCAGCTCTCCCATGGAAAAGCTGATGTTTGCTGTGCTGAGTGTGGTGTTCTGGAGATCCAGGGCTTGCAGGGGATCCAAACCCTCCTGTGTGCTCCCTCTGCTCTTTGCTTTCCCACTCCTCAGTTCAGTGCTGGTCATTTTCCCTCGGAGTTTAACCTCATCCCAGCGTTCTGGGAGAGGAGAAAGAGGGATAAGAAGGGATGTAAATGGTGGGNATAAACTACGTTTAGTAGTTGGGGATTTTTTTGTTTTGTTTGTTTGGTTTTTTGTTTTGTTTTTGTTTTTGGTTTTGGTTTTGGTTTTGGTTTTGGTTTTGGTTTTGGTTTTGGTTTTGTTTGTTTGTTTTTTGTTGGTTTTTTTTGTTTGGTTGGTTGGTTGGTTGGTTTTTTTGGGTTTTTTGGTTTTGGTTTTGGTTTTGGTTTTGTTTTGTTTTTTTTGTTTTGTTTTGTTTTGTTTTGTTTTGTTTTGTTTTGTTTTGTTTTGTTTTGTTTTGTTTTGTTTTTATCAATTCCCATTTGCAGAGTGCCTGGAACTCCCAAATTCCACTCAGATTCCCTGCAGGAATTAACTGCACCATTAAAGCACCCAGATCTGCCACAGGAATTAACTGCAGTGCCCAGATCTGCTCCCATCACGGCTGGGGCAGGGAAGGAGGAGCCTTGGGAACGTCTCAGGATGGGCAGGGATTGGGAAGGGTCTGGGGAGCTGGGGAGGGAGGTTTGGGAATTCCCAGAACCAGCAGGATCCGAGAATTCCCCAGGGAAAGCAGCCCCCGGCACTGTCTGATTCCCAATGCTAGAAATCTGCCCTTAAATAAAATATAGATATAAAATAATGGGTATCAGACACAATGATATCACGAAAATGCATCAAAAATACACAAAAAATTCGGTGTGCAAAAATAAACATAAATGGTGTCCCTCAATAATATATTCCATACTTTATAGTACATTTATTGCATGAATATTACATCTATAATACAAATCTATACATTCCTTTTTCTTGCTGTGCACACTCTAACATGGTGCTTTTATATTTCTTTTTACCATGAAATAGAAACATAGCTCTATTATTTCTCACAGAAATATGTTTTTATTGCCTCGTATTTCTCTATAAATCCACTTTATACATAAATATAAAAATATGTGATGGATAATCCAGACAATAATGCAAAGCCATTACTCACATATTGCCCTGCATTTATATACAATGTGTGGTTTATATGGGATATAAAATTGATAGAGGCTATAAATATAATTATATTTATAGAAAGATTAATGTAGATTCAATTTGGGGTTATCTGTATTAAATACACACATTTCTGTTCTCCCCCACCAAAAAAAAAAAAATCATTCCACTCAGAAAAGTCCATTTTAAGAACTGAAATTGAATGTCATGAAAATAAAATAACATCCCTTTGAAACCTCCCAGAGGGTTTCTCTGCCAGGGTGTCCAATGCCCCATTCCTGGAGCACTGGGATGAGCACGGGACTTGTGGCATTTTATGGGATTGATTTGGGCTTGAAACACTTGGACACCTTCACTGATTTAAAAAAAAAAAAAAAA